>JARQOD010005726.1:0-46520 GCA_033576555.1 Oophaga sylvatica
TAAAAAAACTGCCCCCAAAGGGGGCTCACTGGGGCCACAATCTAAATTCCCTATCACATGCTTTGGAGGTGGGAGGAAACCAAGAACCCGAATAAACCCACGCAAATGAGGATGTTGTACGGGTGGGATTTGAACCCAGACTCCAGCGCTGCAATGCTAATCACTGAGCCACCGGCTGCCCTAAACCATGAGATGAAATTTTTGTGAATTGAAAAATTAACCCTTTTTTTACTACTTGAAAAATCTGCACCTCCAAGCCATCATAGACTAAAAAGACTAAAGACTAAAAAAAGTGGGCCATTGACGAACCTAATATGTTCAAGAGCAGGTGGGGACACAGACAGAAAAAGGGCCCCCTGTTCAAGATCAATAATGGGCCCTTTGCATTCCAGTAGCCCTTTGCAACCAATTTCGTCACAATATATGTGTCTTTGAAAGAAGCGCTTGCTGTTTTGGAGGTGGATGTGGCCTCCTTACTTCTTTGTACCCTATGCGACTGCAAAAGTTGCACAAATGGTATTCTGCCCCTGTACATGGGGGTCCCAAAAGGGGTGTTAATGAACAATGGGGAAGCACATGAAACTCGTCTAAAAGAAGAATAGCCTTTTTTTCCCATAACAACCATCACAGTAACATTTTAAATTTGTATTCTGCTTTTAAAAAATTAAAACTGTGTTAGGGTTTTGTCTGCTAGAATTTTTTTATAAAAATCTCCATAACTATTTATACCCACAAACTGCAACAAAAATCTCATGCTAACACCTGAAGTTTGCATTGTCTTCACACTTTAATAATTATTTGGTGATGTAACCTAAACACGCAGGGCTGTGCAAATGTTTAACCCCTTCACCCCCAAGGGTGGTTTGCACGTTAATGACCGGGCCAATTTTTACAATTCTGACCACTGTCTCTTTATGAGGTTATAACTCTGGAACGCTTCAACGGATCTTCGCGATTCTGAGATTGTTTTCTCGTGACATATTGTACGTCATGATAGTGGTAAAATTTCTTTGATATAAATTGCGTTTACTTTTTAAAAAAATGCAAATATGGCGAAAATTTAGAAAATTTTGCAATTTTCAAACTTTAAATTTTTATTCCCTTAAAACAGAGAAATTTGTCACACAAAATAGTTAATAAATAACATTTCCCACATGTCTACTTTACATCAGCACAATTTTGGAACCAAAATTTTTTTTTTGTTAGGAAATTATAAGGGTTAAAAGTTGACCAGCGATTTCTAATTTTTACAACAAAATTTACAAAGCCATTTTTTTTAGGGACCACCTCATATTTGAAGTCACTTTGAGGGGTCTATATAGCAGAAAATACGCAAAAGTGACACCATTCTAAAAACTGCACCCCTCAAGGTACTCAAAACCACATTCAAGAATTTTATTAACCCTTCAGGTGCTTCACAGGAGTTGAAGCAACGTGGAAGGAAAAAATGAATATTTAACTTTTTAGCCACAAAAATGATATTTACAAACTTTTTTTTATGTTTACAAGTGTAAAAGAAGAAAATAGACAAATAAAGTTGTTGTACAATTTCTCCTGAGTATGCCAATACCCCATATGTGGGGAAAACCACTGTTTGGGCGCACGGCAGAGCTCGTAAGGTAAGGAGCGCCGTTTGACTTTTTCAAACTAAAATTGGCTGGAATTGAGATTGGACGCCATGTCGTGTTTGGAGAGCCCCTGATGCGCCTAAACAGTGGAAACCCCCCACAAGTGACACCATTTTGGAAACTAGACCCCCTAAGGAACTTATCTAGATCTGTTGTGAGCACTTTGAACCCCAAAGTGTTTCACAAAAGTTTATAATGCCTAGGTGTGAAAAAAAAAAAAACAATTTTCCACAAAAATTATTTTTTAGTCCTAAATTTTAGATTTTTCCCCAAAAGTTGTTGTCCAATTTGTCCTGAGTACGCTGATACCCCATATGTGGGGGGGGGGAACTGTTTGGGTGCACAGCAAGGTTTGGAAAGAAAGTAGTAACGTTTTGGAATGCAGACGTTGATGGGGTCATGTTCGGTTTGCAGTGCCCCAGATGAGCCTAAACAGTGGAAACCCCCTGCAAGTGACCCCATTTTGGAAACTAGACCCCCTAAGGAACTTATCTAGATCTTTGGTGAGCACTTTGAACCCCCAAGTGCTTCACACAAGTTTATAATACCCGGGCATGAAAATAAAAAATCCTATTTTTTTCCCACAAAAATTATCTTTTAGTCACTAATTTTTTATTTTCCCAAGGGTAACAGGAGAAATTGGACCACAAAAGTTGTTGTCCAATTTGTCCTGAGTATGCTGATACCCCATATGTGGGGAGGAATCACAGTTTGGGCGCACGGCAAACTGTGGAAGGAGCACCATTTGACTTTTTCCAACCAAAATTGGCTGGAATTGAGATTGGATGCCATGTTGCATTTGGAGAGCCACTGATGTGCCTAAACAGTGGAAACCCCCCACAAGTGACTCCATTTGGGAAACTAGACCCCCTAAGGAACTTATCTAGATCTTTGGTGAGCAATTTGAACCCCCAAGTGCTTCACACAAGTTTATAACGTAGAGCTGTAAAATTAAAAAATCATTTTTTTTCCACAAAAATGATCTTTTCACCCCAATTTTTATTTTCCCAAGGGTAACAAGACCCCAAAAGTTATTGTGCAATTTGTCCTGAGTATGCTGATACCCCATATGTGGGGGTAAACCACTGAATTGGCTGGATGCCATGTCGTGTTTGGAGAGCTCCTGATCTGCCTAAACAGTGGAAACCCCTGACAAATGACACCATTTTGGAAACTAGACCCCTCAAGGAACTTATCTAGATGTGTGGTGAGCACTTTGAACCCCAAAGTGCTTCACAGAAGTTTATAATGTACAGCCGTAAAAATAAAAAATCCTTTTTTTAAAAAAAAAAAAATATTTTTTCGCCCCCAATATTTTATTTTCACAAGGATAACAGGAGAAATTGGACCCCAAAAGTTGTTGTCCAATTTGTCCTGAGTACGCTGATACCCAATATGTGGGAGAAAACTACTGTATGGGTACACGTTGGGGCTCGGAAGGGAAGTAGTGACGTTTTGGATTGCAGACTTTGATGGAATGGTCTGGGGCGTCATGTCGCATTTGGAGCGCCCCTGATGCGCCTAAACAGTGGAAACCCCCACAAGTGACCCCATTTTGGAAAACAGACCCCACAAGGAACTTATCTAGATGTGTGGTGAGCGCTATGAAGCCCCAAGTGCTTCACAGAAGTTTATAACGTACAGCCGTAAAAACAAAAAAATCATTTTTTTTACAAAAATGATATTTTCGCCCTCAGTTTTTTATTTTCCCAAGGGTAACAGAAGAAATAGGATAAATTGCACAATAACTCTTGGGGTCCAGAGTACGCTGATGCCTCATATGTGGGGGTAAACTACTGTTTGGGCGCATGGCAGAGCTCAGAAGTGAAGGAGCACCGTTTGACTTTTTCAACGCAGAATTGGCTGGAATTGAGATCAGACGCCATGTCACATTTGGAGAGCCCCTGATGTGCTTAACACTAGGACTACTGGACTCGTGACCCCGCCTAGAACTACTGAAAGGAGTCATTTTGACTCCTTGCTTGTTTTCGTTTATTTTTAGAGTTTCATTTGTGGTTATTTATTAATAATTATATTTTTTGTAATGTATTATTATTGTGAGATCCAACAGTAATGCTTTTGATTGTTTTTTTTCTGCTTTTCTTATTTTTCTACAGAAAATAACAATAATTATAATAGACGTTTTTCAAACATTTTTTTTTATTCAAGTGCACACATATAAACAACAACTGAAGAACAAAAAGCAGAGAAAATGTAGGTGGAGGAGCATAAAAATGAAAATATGGCACAGAATTCACCTTCTAAACATTTGGTGTTTCGCATTTTAGGCATTGCCTTTGATTTATGGCAGTACATTGCCCACACAAAGACTTACCACAAGTCTTACAATTGCCGACAGATCTATTTTTCTTGCACTTTTCTTTGATCTGGCAAAATTTTGTTTGAACCATCACTTCTGAGCATGTAGAAACTTGGGACGTGGAACCCTTTTCCCTATCTGTGACATAAGGACCACTCAACTCTCTCACAAGCGTTTGCAAAAATGCCTTGCGTGACATTTTTTGGTGGGTTATCTCATTGAATATTATCCATGCATTTATACCCGCAAAGTCTAAGGCATTTTCAAATGCATGAACAGGCCATCTCCTTGTGCATGTTCGTGTGGTATATTTTCGTGCCATCTGATCCACTACATCTACTCCATATTTTGTTTCATTGTAAAACTTTACCGTTTCTGGAGTTTTTTTAGCGGAATCAGACGCAACAACAACATCTGGATGGACGGAACTCAAAATGACAACATTTTTGTTGGGCTTTCCTTGATATACTGTAAGTGTAAAATTGTCTTCATTTCTAAACACTTTAGTGTTGTACAATTCCTCTTTCATGGATTTTATTTCTTTAGGCACTTCTCGCCTTATCTTGTTCAGTGTTCCCACGATGGTTGTTCCTTTGCTTTTTAGCTGTTTAGCTAATTTTACTGAAGTAAAATAATTATCGGTTGTAACATTGCGACCTTTTTTCAAAAACGGGTCCAATAACTTCATTACCACATGGTCAGCTAAACGGTCCTCAGCACGGCGTGTGTCATCTTTGCCTAGATAAGGGAAGCCATTTGCCAGATATTTGCTCTCCTTATCAACAGCTAGCCAATATTTGTGGCCATATTTATCTGGTTTGGAAGGCATGTACTGCGTGAATGGACACCTAGTTTTGCTTGGGAAAAGTTGCTCATCCACCGTTATGTATGGGCCAGGTTTGTAACACGCAATACAATTTTCAATAAACCTGTCCCACACAGTAGAAAATAGAGCAAACTTGTCCGTTTGCAGTCTCTCCGATCGAGTAGATTTCTCATCAAATCTGAGAAACCTCATAATTTCAACAAAGCGGTCCCTAGACATTGTCGCTTTGCAAAACGGTATTCCCCAGTCATTACACCAAATACTGCTAATCGAGTGACGGTTCGTGCCAGATATTCCACGAGCATAGAATATCGCAATGAATGCATCTAGCTCCTCATCAGATAGAGTAAACTGTAAATTATTGTTCCTGCATGCTTCTGCAAGCGTACAGTTCTTTATATGTGTCAATATATATGAATCAAAAATTATCATAAGATAAGAGCCTAGAGTAAACAAGCTATTTTGTTCAGCATTACACAGTAATACAAGCAGGTAAAACACAAGGAAAATGTGAAAAGTTGACATGTAAATTGAACTACATCTATATGAACATCAGGGTAAATAAGACAGAGTGAAAAAATTATGCACAAAACTTTATAGCAACATTTAGTGACAAAAGGACCTCAAAATATAGTAGGGAGTCAAAATGACTCCCTTCAGTAGTTCTTGGTAAATTTTGAAAAAAACACGCAAATTTTTCACCAAAATTATTTATTCTCACAAAATCTTTTTTCACATCATATTTGAGGAAAAGTCACCGAGTTTCAAGCCGGAATTCTGAAAAATGTAGTCACAGAAGAGAAATAAAAAACGAAAGGAGTCAAAATGACTCCATCAGTAGTTCTAGTGCTAAACAGCGGAAACCCCCCAATTCTAACTCCAACCCTAACCCCAACACACCCCTAACCGTAGTCCCAACCCTAACCACAAACCTAACCCTAACACACCCCTAACCCTAATCCTAACCCTAATCCTAACTTTAGCGCCAACCCTAACCCTAACTTTAGGCGCAACCCTAACCCTAACCTAATGGGAAAATGGAAATAAATACATTTTTTTAGTTTAATTATTTTTCCCTAACTAAGGGGGTGATAAAGGGGGTTTGGTTTACTATTTATAGCGGTTTTTATGATTGGCAGCTGTCACGCTAAAAGACGCTTTTTATTGCAAAAAATAGTTTTTGCATCACCACATTTGAGAGCTATAATTTTTGCATATTTTGGCCCACAGAGTCATGTGAGGTCTTATTTTTTGCGGTACGAGTTGACGTTTTTATTGGTACCATTTTTGAGCACGTGACATTTTTTGATCGCTTTTTATTTCTATTTTTGGGAAGTTAGAATGAACAAAAATCAGCAATTCATGAATTTCTTTTGGGGGAGGCGTTTTATACCGTTCCACGTGTGGTAAAATTGATAAAGCAGTTTTATTCTTCGGGTCAGTACGATTACGGTGATACCTCACTTATATCATTTTTTTATGTTTTGTTGCTTTTATAGAATAAAAACAATTTTATATAAAAAATTATTATTTTTGCATCGCTTTATTATGCGAGCTATAACTTTTTTTATTTTTTCGCTGATGATGCTGTATGGTGGCTCATTTTTTGCGGGACAAGATGACGTTTTCAGCGGTACCATGTTTATTTATATCGGTCTTTTTGATCGCGTGTTATTCCACTTTTTGTTCGGCGGTATGATGATAAAGCATTGATTTTTTGCTTTGTTTTTTTTTTAGGGTTCACTAAAGGGTTAACTAGTGGGACAGTTTTATTGGGGGGATCGTTACGGACGCGGCGATACCAAATATGTGTACTTTTATTGTTTTGGTTTTTTTATTAACAGGAATAAATGAATTTATTGGAGAATATTTTTTTTTTTTTGGAATTTTTTTTTACACTTTTTATTTTTATTTTTTTAACTTTTATACTTTGGGTGGGACATCATTATATAGGGTGAGATCGCTGGTGTGACAGTGTGCACAGCACTCTGTCACACTAGCGGTCGCTCTGGCAGTGCTGCAGGCTTCTCAGTGCCTGCTCTCAGCAGGCACTGAGTAAGCCGCCTCCCTGCAGGACCCGGCGGCCATCTTGGATCCGGGTCCTCGGAGGGAGGAAGGCCTCACAACAGCGCGATCACATCGCGCTGTTCTGAGGGTCTCAGGGGAGCGTGTAGGGAGCCCCCTCCCTGCGCGATGCTCCCCTGTGCCCCTGGTACACCGCGATCATGTTTGATCGCGGTGTGCCAGGGGTTAATGTGCCGGGAGCTGTCCGTGACTGCTCCTGACACACAGTCCCGGTGTCAGCTGTGATAATCAGCTGATCGCCCTGGACGTACTATTCCGTCCATGGGAATGAGGTCCAGGGTCACATGGACGGAATATTACGTCCAATGGAATAAAGGGGTTAAGGCAGGTGTGTAAAAAATGCTAAGTAATTAATCAACGGACATATAAATCCACTTAGAAATATATATTTTAATATTATCAACAGCTAAATATTTTAATACAGATTGAATATGGATAAAAAAACACTGTTCCATAATTTTGTAAAAAAAAGAATGCTTTTAGCAAAATAGAAAATCAAAAGAACAAAAGAGAAATCTATTCAAATCAATATTTGTTGAGGCCATCAAAACAACATCAATACCAAGTAAACTTGCACAAAGTTAATGATTTTGTAGGTCTTTAGTCAGGTGTATGTGTCACCAATGCTACCAAACAGGAAATAATGATTATTATTTTCATACTTAGTTTAACACACCGTTTTATATCAGGAGTTCACCACGACACTCGTGCAGCCCAACCATATTTCACTATAGGTACCATGCATTTAGAAAAATGAATTTAGAAACATGTAAGGTGCCTACAAGAGATAAGTTGAGCATCACTCTCCCTCCAGCATCCAGGATCTAAAAAAGGTCATTCTTGAATAATAGAAAAATATAGATGCCAACTTGTTCATTCCATGCCAAGAAGGTGCTGTCCTTAAAAATCACGGAAGACATATAAAATAATAGATGTAGTAGTTTTTGATGTGGGGTGTATTCATTTTAGCATCATCTAAATTGAGAACCACTGAATATTTTGTAATAAAAATTATATTATTCACCTTACTTTCATGTTAAAAAAAAGGTTTATAACAGTCATGTCAAAATTATGGAAATTGTCCTTGTGTTCAGTGAGATATTGATTAAAATCTTAATTTTCAAAGGGAGTGTACTCATTTATGCTGAGCACTCTGTACTGTGTGTATATATAATATATATATATAATATATATATATATAATATATATATATACTCTGCTAAAAAAAATAAAGGGAACACTCAAATAACACATCCTAGATCTAAATGAATGAAATAATCTCATTGAATACTTTGTTCTATACAAAGTTGAATGTGCTGACAACAAAATCACACAAAAATCATCAATGGAAATCAAATTTATTAACCAATAGAGGCCTGGATTTGGAGTCACCAACAAGATTAAAGTGGAATGTAATGTCCTTAAAACAAGTCAAAATGATGCTCAGTAGTGTGTGTGGCCTCCATGTGCCTGTATGACCTCCCTACAATGCCTGGGCATGCTCCTGATGAGGCGGCGGATAGTCTCCTGAGGGATATCCTCCCAGACCTGGACTAAAGCATCCGGCAACACCTGGACAGTCTGTGGTGCAATGTGACATTGTGGATGAAGCGAGACATGATGTCCCAGATGTGCTCAATCTGATTCAGGTCTGGGAATGGGTGGGCCAGTCCATAGCTTCAATGCCTTCATCTGGCAGGAACTTCTGACACACTCCAGCCACATGAGGTCTGCATTGTCCTGCATTAGGAGGAACCCAGGGCCAAACGCACTAGCATATGGTCTCTCAAGGGGTCTGAGGATCTCATCTCGGTACCTAATGGCAGTCAGGCTACCTCTGGCGAGCACATGGAGGGTTGTGCGGCCCTCCAAAGAAATGCCACCCCACACCATTACTGACCCACCGCCAAACCGGTCATGCTGAAAAATGTTGCAGGCAGAAGATCGCTCTCCGCGGCATCTCCAGACTCTGTCATGTGCTCAGTGTGAACCTGCTTTCATCTGTGAAGAGCACAGGGCGCCAGTGGCGAATTTGCAAATCCTGGTGTTTTGTGGTAAATGCCAAGCATCCTGCACAGTGTTGGGCTATGAGCACAACCCCCATCTGTGGATGTCGGGCACTCAGGCCATCCTCATGGAGTCAGATTCTAACCATTTGTGCAGACACATGCACATTTGTGGCCTGCTGGAGGTCATTTTGCAGGGCTCTGGCAGTGCTCCTCCTGTTCTTCCTTGCACAAAGGCGGAGGTAGCGGTCCTGCTGCTGGGTTGTTGCCCTCCTACTGCCCCCTCCACATCTCCTGGTATACTGGCCCATTTCTTGGTAGCGCCTCCAGCCTCTGGACACTACGCTGACAGACACAGCAAACCTTGCCACACCTCGTCATGATGTGCCATCCTGGATGAGCTGCACTACCTGAGACACTTGTGTGGGTTGTAGAGTCTGTCTCATGCTACCACGAGTGTGAAAGCACAAACAACTTTCAAAAGTGACCAAAACATCAGCCGGAAAGCATTGGTACTGAGATGTGGTCTGTGGTCCCCACCTGCAGAACCACTCCTTTATTGAGTGTGTCTTGATAATTGCCAATAATTTCCATCTGTTGTCTAGTCCATTTACACAACAGCATGTAAAATTGATTGTCTGTCAATCAGTGTTGCTTCCTAAGTGGACAGTTTGATTTCACAGAAGTTTGGTTTACTTGGAGTTATATTCTGCTGTTAAGTGTTCCCTTTATTTTTTTAAGCAGTATATATATATATATATATATATAATATATATATATATTGTAGCCTTTCCGGGGGTTTAGCTCTAGGATCGCTGTCTGGGTAGACAGAATGGCACGGAAACAGTTCATTCAGACAGCAGTTTGGTGAAAACTGGCCGCAACCAGTTTTATTAAAGTCCACAGCACACAGATAAAAACAAATCATAAACAGAAAACCTGGGCTTGTCTAGCCACTAAATTACACTTAGATAGATGGCCCTCTCTATCCGGGACCCAGACTCTACCAGTCTGTGCCCAAAACAACACATATCACATATGTTACCAGTATGGAGTTTCACAGACACTCCTCTTTATGTCCGAAGGCAACTCCAATGTCCAGACTTGAGAGAGGTCACCTCCTATTCAGTCGCTATTCGCACGGATTCTCACTGTGACTACTCCTGTGTCCGGGTACTTCCTGCACCCAGACTGAGATAGCTCACACTCTTAGAGACTGCTTCCTTGTGCCAGGACACCTCCCTGTGTCCGGGCTAAAGACAGTTCCCACACTCTTGGAGACACCTTCTGTGGCTGGACCCCTTGTCCAGACTGAATGAGCTCTCTGACTGTGCTCCCAAGCACCTACTTCTGGCTTCCTAATCAACACCTGAGTGGATTCAGGTCTGAGCTGCAAGCGTGTACTGAATGGCAGGTGTAGTGACCTTTCTTTACCACCAGGTTTACAAAGCCACACATTTCGTTCATACCAGTCAGCAAGGTACTTAGGTGAAATATACACCTCATTCACCACATATTCCTTCACTGTCTCACATATCCCCTCCCTCTTCTCCAGACCGGAGGCTGGTCATCCAGACCGGAGGGCTGGTCAACAATCCAACAGAGACAGTGAACTCTGGACCAGTCATGGCCCTCATCAGCTTCATCCTCACCACTGTCATAGCCAACATCAGTTTTCTCTTCATCTGAAGCATCCGCACTACCCTGTACCCTCCCAGGCCTATACTCTCTGCGGGCCTCGGGTATCCTGCACGGTTTCATCTTGACTTTAGTGCCAGCCTCAGTCTCGGTATAGTGGCTCACCAGATAAGTACGACCAGGCACGTCAGAACAGCTCTGCTGATTCTTCCTCAGAAACTTTCGTACCTCCTGTTTTTGGGGCACTGACCCTGTGTCACCAACTGTCACAGGAGGTATAGGGGTTTTCTCTAATTCCCCCTGAACTTTCTTTAGCACATCTACTTTCTTAAATATCAGTTGATTCATAAATTCTACCTCACAGAACCCAAGCGCCTCTGTCATGGTTTCTGACCATTCCGAGCCACACTGTTCAAACGATTGGCACTGTAGAGGGAGCTGATCGTTTTTCTTGGTCGGTACACATAATTTATCCTCTTCTGGTACAGGCTCACTTTGCATAAGACTCAGAGCTCTTACTTCTTTCTCCAGGAGATCCTCATGGCTACGCATCTTCTCCTGTAGTTGTTGGACATCCTTTACGTCTTTGGCCCCTTCTTCAGGCTCTTCTGGTAGGACATGCTCAGAAGCCCTACCATCAGTCTTCTTTTCCACCACGTTCTGCATCCCATCTGAGCTCCCGTGTATCTGCAGCGGCAACGGAGCGACACATCGCCCCTCCCACTCACTGGGACGTGGTTCAAGTGTAGACTCCATGAAAATGCGCCTGAGCTCACCAAGGCCAACCCGAGGTCTCAAAATCTCATCTTGGGATTTATCCAGATCCTTTGGGTCGCTCGGGAACTCCGATGGCGCACCGGGCGCCGAATTTCCGGCCCGAGCTTCGCGAGTCGCAGCCACGGATCCGGACAGTACACCGTCCACGCCGCTGTCTCCGGCAGAAACATATTCCGGGGCAGAGTCATTCCCCACATCTTCAGTCTTGTTCCTCACAGCTTCACTTGAGACATCAGCCTCTGGTGAGGCACCTGGCCTGGTGTCCACCACTTCCATGGCTTTCTCCACCTCTGCAGCATCACCTTCAGAGTCCTTGGCCTGATGCAGATCCACACCATACATTGATAACTTCTCATTTTCAACAGCATCCACTTGTGCTGTGTTCAGTTTCAGAGTCCTGTCTTTCACCTTAGTCTTCGCCAGGAACCGGCCAACTGTACAACATCTTCAGATGCCATCCTCCGTCCGACTGCAAGGTCAGCCTCAGCCTTCCTCTCAGGACTCTCAATCTCCTCTGCTACCATGCCTTCCTCACTTGCACTGGTTGCTTTATTGTCATCAGATGACTCACTATCACCACCACTATCCCTGTCTGACCCCCTTTTCTCAGCCACATCTGGCTCACTTCCAGGGTTAGACACTTCATTTTCATTCACATCCGGCTCACTGTCAGGGTTATACAATTCATTCTCATTCACATCTTGATCTGGAACCTTAGTTAACATGTCATCCACAACATTAACTTCACCATCTGGTCCCTGGTTTCCCTCAGGTGGTCCCTCAAGTATGTGACTATGTGATAACCCCAGCACTATACTTCCATATAGCTCAGGTACCAGGAGCTGACTCACGACCTCTCCCTGGACTTCAGTGTCCCTATACAATAGGTTATTGTTCATGGCAGCATGAGGAAACCTTTCCTCAGAGCCAGGCTCTTGGGGAACCTCATTCAGAACAATTACATTCTCCTGTGCCGTTTTAAGAGTGGGGACTCGCACCGGCTCACTCCCAAAATTGTCACAGGAGCCAAGCAGGTCAGGGACACTCGGTTCCCGAGAACCACCATCCTCGTCTCCCAACCTCACCTGCAAAGAAATGTCATCTTTATCACGGTCATCATCAGTATCATCACTATTATGATTAGCATTATCATCATTATCAATATCAGCATCCTCATCATGGTCATCATCATTATCATGATCATCATTATCATTATCAATATTATCATGGTCATCATCATTATCACATAAGTTTAACGGCCCACTAGCATTGTGTTCCGCCCCTCGGGACTGCGCACCCTCAGTAGGAGCTTCATCACACTGTCCATCAGAAACATTTTTCCCCCAGAGATCCTTAGACCGGGGAAAATCATTACCCAATATAACGGGGTGCACCAGGGTCTTCACTACCCCTACTTCATATGAAACCTCCCCGAGTTTGGGGACCAAGTCCACGGCAGTCTCTGGGTAGACTTTGGTGTCTTCATGGATGTACACCACACTCAGGTGCTTATCAGGGATGAAGTCCCTATCACTCAGGCTGTCACATACGGAAGTCACTGGACTCTCTGAGTCCAAGAGGGCCTGTGCTGGGCAGTCACTTACAACCACCGGGGACCCCTGTGGTCCAGTCTCTTCGGCTGAGGTGGACACACACACAGGCTCTGCGCAGGGAGAGAGGGATCTGCCAACATCACAACACATAGGCTCCCCCTCTATTGGACAGTTGGCTGCAATTTCACGCCAGCTCCAACACTGTCCATCACACTCTCCCACCCACATGTCCCCTCGGGCCTGAACCCGCTTATCAGCATACCCCATGTCCCCAACAGCTGAACGCTCTTACCGCGAGAGTTCAGCGTCCGGGAACTCCGAAGTGACGACCTCTCAGACGGCTGTACCTCAGGAGGACGTGCTTGGGTGTAGCGGTCCACTATCACCTTTTCAACTCCATAATCAGGCCTGCTGACTGCAGACTCCCAACTGTATCTCCAGTCACGAACTCCCCTGGCACGGGCTGTCACCGTAACACCCAGCCGGGTAAGAATCGCCGCTTTCAACTTGGCATAGTCTTCGCTGTCCTGCTTGCTCAGGTCAGCCCAGACTTTTTGGGGTTCCCCAATCAGATAGGGTACGACCACCATGGCCCATTCAGATAGTGGCAGATTCTCCTTCTCTGCCAGTCTCTCAAACCTAGTAAGATATACCTCCACATCATCACGAGGTGTCATTTTTCTCAAGGACCGTCTTACCGCCTTCTTTATAGCGGACAACGCAGGTGCCTTCACAACATTACTCTGGGACGAGGTGCTGAGAGCTGCAATCTGCTCCAACACCCGGTTATTCTCCTGCTGCTGCTGCAGGAATTGCTGCTGGTGCTGCAGGCGCTGCTGCTCCATGCTCTGCTGCATGCTTCGCTGGGCCTGCACCAGGTACTCAATGAGCTCCTCCATACTGCCGGACTCATCTGTCTCAATCACAGCAGTCTTATGTTGCACATTAACTTGCGCCATTTGTTCAAACAGCGCTTCCATGCTGTCATCCATGCTGTCAGACTTCTCTGTCTTCACAACTGTAGTCTTCACTCAAGACATACACACTACACAGCTTTTTTTTTTTTTTTTTTTTTTTCCACAGAAAAATTCAGCCTTGCTGTGCAAACACTTTTTTTTTTTTTTTTCCTTTGCAAAGTCTATTAGGGCTACTGTCTCTTCAAGACTGCTCCAAACAGACGTTTCTGCTGACACACACTTTTTTTTTTTTTTCTGCTGCTATTTCAATAGACTTCACCTTTAATGCTGTCTCTCGCCACTGTGCTGCATACACACTCCAGCACTAACTGTATCAGGCACTGCGCTGCCCCAGCATTCTCCGCCAATTGTAGCCTTTCCGGGGGTTTAGCTCTAGGATCGCTGTCTGGGTAGACAGAATGGCACGGAAACAGTTCATTCAGACAGCAGTTTGGTGAAAACTGGCCGCAACCAGTTTTATTAAAGTCCACAGCACACAGATAAAAACAAATCATAAACAGAAAACCTGGGCTTGTCTAGCCACTAAATTACACTTAGATAGATGGCCCTCTCTATCCGGACCCAGACTCTACCAGTCTGTGCCCAAAACAACACATATCACATATGTTACCAGTATGGAGTTTCACAGACACTCCTCTTTATGTCCGAAGGCAACTCCAATGTCCAGACTTGAGAGAGGTCACCTCCTATTCAGTCGCTATTCGCACGGATTCTCACTGTGACTACTCCTGTGTCCGGGGTACTTCCTGCACCCAGACTGAGATAGCTCACACTCTTAGAGACTGCTTCCTTGTGCCAGGACACCTCCCTGTGTCCGGGCTAAAGACAGTTCCCACACTCTTGGAGACACCTTCTGTGGCTGGACCCCTTGTCCAGACTGAATGAGCTCTCTGACTGTGCTCCCAAGCACCTACTTCTGGCTTCCTAATCAACACCTGAGTGGATTCAGGTCTGAGCTGCAAGCGTGTACTGAATGGCAGGTGTAGTGACCTTTCTTTACCACCAGGTTTACAAAGCCACACATTTCGTTCATACCAGTCAGCAAGGTACTTAGGTGAAATATACACCTCATTCACCACATATTCCTTCACTGTCTCACAATATATATATATATATATATATATATACAGTACAGACCAAAAGTTTGGACACACCTTCTCATTCAAAGATTTTTCTGCATTTTCATGACTATGAAAATTGTACATTCACACTGAAGGCATCAAAACTATGAATTAACACATGTGGAATTATATACTTAACAAAAAAGTGTGAAACAACTGAAAATATGTCTTATATTCTAGGTTCTTCAAAGTAGCCACCTTTTGCTTTGATGACTGCTTTGCACACTCTTGGCATTCTCTTGATGAGCTTCAAGAGGTAGTCACCAGAAATGGTCTTCCAACAGTCTTGAAGGAGTTCGCAGAGATGCTTTGCACTTGTTGGCCCTTTTGCCTTCACTCTGCGGTGCAGCTCACCCCAAACCATCTCGATTGGGTTCAGGTCTGGTCACTGTGGAGGACAGGTTATCTGGCGTAGCACCCCATCACTCTCCTTCTTGGTCAAATAGCCCTTACACAGCCCGGAGGTGTGTTTGGGGTCATTGTACTGATGAAAAAAAATGATGGTCCAACTAAACGCAAACCAGATGGAATAGCATGCCGCTGCAAGATGCTGTGGTAGCCATGCTGGTTCAGTATGCCTTCAATTTTGAAGAAATCCCCAACAGTGTCACGAGCAAAGCACCCCCACATCATCACACCACTTCCTCCATGCTTCACGGTGGGAACCAGGCATGTAGAGTCCATCCGTTCACCTTTTCTGCGTGCAGAGCAGTAATCAAAGCAAAAGGTGGCTACTTTGAAGAACCTAGAATATAAGACATATTTTCAGTTGTTTCACACTTTTTTGTAAAGTGTAATATATAATTCCACATGTGTTAATTCATAGTTTTGATGCCTTCAGTGTGATTCTACAATTTTCATAGTCATGAAAATACAGAAATATCTTTGAATGAGAAGGTGTGTCCAAACTTTTAGTCTGTTCTGTATATATATATACATACAGTCAGGGCCAGAAATATTTGGACAGTGAGTTGGGCTCTGCATGCCACCACATTGGATTTGAAATGAAACCTCTACAACAGAATTCAAGTGCAGATTGTAACGTTTAATTTGAAGGGTTGAACAAAAATATGTGTTAGAAAATGTAGGAATTGTACACATTTCTTTACAAACACTCCACATTTTAGGAGGTCAAAAGTAATTGGACAAATAAACATAACCCAAACAAAATATTTTTATTTTCAATATTTTGTGGCGAATCCTTTGGAGGCAATCACTGCCTTAAGTCTGGTACCCATGGACATCACCAAACGCTGGGTTTCCTCCTTCTTAATGCTTTGCCAGGCCTTTACAGCCGCAGCCTTCATGTCTTGCTTGTTTGTGGGTCTTTCCCTCTTAAGTCTGGATTTGAGCAAGTGAAATGCATGCTCAATTGGGTTAAGATCTGGTGATTGACTTGGCCATTGAAGAATGTTCCACTTTTTTGCACTCATGAACTCCTGTGTAGCTTTGGCTGTATGCTTGGGGTCATTATCCATCTGTACTATGAAGCGCCGTCCAATCAAGTTTGCAGCATTTGGCTGAATCTGGGCTGAAAGTATATCCCGGTACACTTCAGAATTCATCCGGCTACTCTTGTCTGCTGTTATGTCATCAATAAACACAAGTGACCCAGTGCCATTGAAAGCCATGCATGCCCATGCCATCACGTTGCCTCCACCATGTTTTACACAGGATGTGGTGTGCCTTGGATCATGTGCCGTTCCCTTTCTTCTCCAAACTTTTGGCTTCCCATCATTCTGGTACAGGTTGATCTTTGTCTCATCTGTCCATAGAATACTTTTCCAGAACTGAGCTGGCTTCTGGAGGTGTTTTTCAGCAAATTTAACTCTGGCCTGTCTATTTTTGGAATTGATGAATGGTTTGCATCTAGATGTGAACCCTTTGTATTTACTTTCATGGAGTCTTCTCTTTACTGTTGACTTAGAGACAGATACACCTACTTCACTGAGAGTGTTCTGGACTTCAGTTGATGTTGTGAACGGGTTCTTCTTCACCAAAGAAAGTATGCGGCGATCATCCACCACTGTTGTCTTCCGTGGGCTCCCAGGTCTTTTTGGATTGATGAGTTCACCAGTGCTTTCTTTCTTTCTCAGGATGTACCAAATTGTAGATTTTGCCACTTCTAATGTTGTAGCAATTTCTTGGATGGGTTTTTTTCTGTTCTTGCAGCTTAAGGATGGCTTGTTTCACCTGCATGGAGAGCTCCTTTGAACGCATGTTTCCTTCACAGCAAAACCTTCCAAATGCAAACACCACACCTCAAATCAACTCCGGCCCTTTCATCTGCTTAATTGAGAATGACATAACAAAGGGATTGCCCACACCTGTCCATGAAATAGCCTTGGAGGCATTTGTCCAATTACTTTTGGTCCCTTTAAAAACAGGGTGGCACATGTTAAGGAGCTGAAACTCCTAAACCCTTCATCCAATTTTAATGTGGATACCCTCAAATGAAAGCTGAAAGTCTGAACTTCAACTGCATCTGAATTGTTTTGTTTCAAATTCATTGTGGTAATGTCTAGAACCAAAATTAGATAAATGTTGTCTCTGTCCAAATATTTATGGACCTAACTGTATATATATATATATATATATATATATATATATCCAGATGTATATTCATCATATACGTATATGTATCTGTTACAGATTGCAGAAACATTTTCAGAAAGGTTAACAATATTACTAAAGTACAAAAAACCTTTCATTACAATGATAAACTGTAACAGAAAATGTCACAGGTCAAAAAAGGGCAGTCAGAGATATGTGCAATAACTTGACACAGTTAGGAGAAATCAGGGATGTTTTTAAATCATATTTTCACAGACATTCTTGTTCAAATTTATATTCATGTCTACATTATTAGAATAAGTTTTAATATTTTATGCATATGTGAACCTATTTTATTTATTGAGCCTAACTGGATTTCTAAAATACACGATTTAGGCTCTCTTTTTACCTTGACTTTGAAGCACTTTGAAGGCAAAGATAGCAAAGTCTGAAGAGATATACTTGCTCTCTAAAATACCAGAACTCTGACCTAATCCTTTGGAAAATGAGTAATCATTTGAATACTACAGGATCTAAATCTGTTCTATCATGACTCCTTTATAAACGAAAGCTATGTCACTGGTGTTAACCTGTCCTTTTTTCACACCTGGATTTGTGGATCCTCTACCATTCTTCCTTGCAGATCCTCTCCAGTTCTGTCAGGTTGGATGGTGAACATTGGTGGACAGACATTTTCAGGTCTCTCCAGAGATGCTCAATTGGGTTTAGGTCAAGGCTCTGGCTGGACCAGTCAAGAATGGTCACAGAGTTGTTCGGAAGTCACTCCTTTGTTATTTTAGCTTTGTGCTTAGGGTCATTGTTGGTGTCACGCCGAGGCAGGCGGAAGGAAGTCAGTGAACCCACTGGACCACAGAGTACTCTGTGGAAGCTGAACCCTAGGAACCAGCCGGACAAAGACGTAAGGTGAAATGCAAGACTTTATTTAGAATTACAACCAGGAAAACCCACAGGGAGAACCCCCCGAACAGAGACACCAAATACCTCCAATGGAGCAATGGCGAGTGAACCCCTAAACAGGGATTGTCCCTAGATAGGCCAATAAGGCTCGAGTTAGATGGTTCCAAGACCAGAGGTTCAGACCCGAATGGGATGGAGACACACCGTGGTAGGAAGCGAGAGATCCAGGAAACCGGAGGAGAGGTACCAGGAGGTCCGAGAATACTGCCAGAATCCGAGGACAGATGGTGGGCGGGCAGGGCAAGGAACTAGAGGAAAAACACAGAATGTAAATGCACGGAGCAACTAAGACAGCACTAACAAGAGCAGGACGGAGACCTGGGGACGGCAACTTTGATCAAGACACAAAATTGCCCAGGCACATCCAAAAGGAAGTGAGGGCCTTAAATACTCACAGATCACTCAGCGATTGGCTGGGAGTACACCTCAGAAAAACGGTGCACTGGTCCTTTAAATGCTCTGACAGCGGCACGCGCGTCCTATGCTCACTCCCCTGCCACCAGGAAATGAGGGAGCGCAGGAGACATGCCAAGCAGACATGCAGCTGGAAGGAGCGCCTCAGGAGTGTGGACAGGGTGAAAAAGATTGCAGGGACCACCGGAATGCCTACGAACCGGCGGGACCCAATCTCCTTGCACTTTGGAGATGGGACCCGTCGGTCGAAGTGTTATAGTTGGAAGGTGAATCTTCGGCCAAGTCTGAGGTCCCGAGCACTCTGGAAGAGGTTTTCATCCAGGATATATCTGTACTTGGCCGCATTTATGTTTCCTTTAATTGCAACCTGTCGTCCTGTCCCTGCAGCTGAAAAACATCCCCATAGCATGATGCAGCCACTGTTGTGAACGTATTGGAGACGACTTCAGAGCTGAAGCTCCCTCTGGTGGTTGCTGAGGGTATTGAACCTATGTTGAACACCAAGAGTCCTACACCTGCAGTGGACGAGTGGTTGTCAGGTGGTACTGACTGGCCTGATATAAGTGAGCTGACCTCCCATGATCCTCGCCGGTGATCAATTGTTCTTCCTGGTCTAGGTTGGAATTCAGCTTGCTTTTCTGCTGTCTCCTGCTTGCATTCAGATAAGTCTCTTTCAGTTTTTTTTACTGTGGTTTGAATTCCTTGCTTTTTGCTGCATTGCTTTATGTCTTCAGCCGGGTCCCCTTTGGGGGGCTTTGGCTGGTCTCCGTTTGTTTTTTGTATTTGTTCATTTGCTCAGTTCTTGTGATATTTTACTGCTGGGCTGCTATGTGTCCACACCAGAGATCTGATATAGGTGGTCGAGACCTTGTTGTGATATAGGAGAAGTCATATGAGAGTAGTGGACATACCAGGTAAGTATAATCAGGACACAGCTCCAACCCCCACCTCCCCAATGCGCATTTCGGCCTAATGCCTTCCTCTCATATGACTTCTCCTATATACCTTCTATGTATCATTTCTATGGGACATTGTTGTTGTGGTCATTTGCAGGCAATATACCATGTTCCACATGCTATCTCTCTCCCTTGTACTATAATAGTGATTGATTTATTCCTATGATAGACTACTATGTCAGTGTTACATGGGAATGAGGGAGTAATATTGATTTGAATTTTGTCATATGCATCATATAATGGTATTTTCTCTTTCTTCATATGATATATTCTATGTATGTGGCCATACCTATAACATTCATGCAGGCACTTATCCATACCCTCGCTATGTGTTTTTTGCCATGCGGTGTTTTTCACAAGTCACTGTTTTAGTCTCCTCTATTTCTACCTCTGACTTTTTTGGTAATATTTTTAATCAATACAATTTACTCTTTGCAATTATATGGACTTTTTTTGCACTGCTTTGTTTCGTGGTTTTCATATGTATTTATATATGCAGTGTGTCCTACACTGTCCATTTCTATTAGGCTATCCCAAATATATACAGTATTTTGAATGATTATGTAACGTTTGTATAGCTTGTTGTGTTTTCCTTATGGATTACATACATGCTCCAGACCTGACTGTCAATCAAAATGCTAGGGATTATTTACAGCTGCCACTCACAATGCAGGTTCAAAGCATTTGGGGACATGTTAGCTTCCCTATAATATGTTTTATGATATCCCACATGAGACATTAATAAATAACGTCATTATTAAACCTTCAATAAAGCACTAATAGGATACCTAATGGTCATGCCAGTCTACAGAATTGGTTGTGCATGTGGACATGTTGCACGAGAGCAACTTCTACCAGCTTTTGTACACTCCATAGAGAATACAGAACGTGTCACTCATCTTGAAAGATGAAAACCAATCAAATGAAATAACAGGGTAGCTTCCATAATCCAGGATTTGTATATTGACATTTTCTTTTTCGTCCAGTTGCTCAGTTAGTAGCCTAATAACTCTGGATTCTAGGAGTACAAAACAATTATATGTCTTCTTTTTTATTTCTCTTATTCAAAACTGAACGCTGTGATTCAAATTGAATACTCAGAGACTGTCTGCTGGAGATTATTAATCTTCACTCATTACAGGATCTCACTTGTGAATTTTCCCCATGAGCAAATTTCAATTTTTAGTCTTCCTGGCAATTTCTTTTGTTTTTACCTGACTTGTACATGCTCTCGGTTATATAATACCGTTCATAATATTAAAAAAGACACTTCATCGTGCTACTAATTTACCGGTTGACTTCATGGAGGATTTTTAAAGCAACATATCCAAGTCATTCACAAAAAAAGACTTTTAATGAAAGACCTTGCTATTTATTTGTTTAGGGTCTTTGCATTTTAACCCTTTTTTTACTATTATGGTTTTATTGTCATTCATTTGTCTTTTTAACCAGTCCAGGGTTGCCAACCGGATATATTTTCTTTCTTTGGACAATTTATTAGAAAATTGTAAAATCAGCCAACATTTTTTACAGACACATAGAAAATCTTAACCTTCCTGAATTAGGACGTGAGTGAACTTCTTAGGCCAGGGTCATACTTGCGAGTGTGATGCGAGAAACTCACATGAGCCTCTTGCATCAATACCCAGCACTGCCGCCGGCACTCAGGACCGGAGTGTGCGGCTGCATAGAAAAACATGCAGCTGCACACTCCCCGGTCCCGAGTGCCGGGTATTGATGCGAGTTTCTCGCATCACACTCGCAAGTTTGGCCCCGGCCTTACAAAGGGGTCAGTGAGTTGCCCGCCAGGGCCGTGGGGTACTCGGCACCGAGCCCGTTCACTTCTATTGGGGATGTCACGGCGACACAGCTCGGTCCGTGGCCCTGGGCGCTCACTGAAAAGGGGGATATTTACAGGGGATTAAAGTATTTGTAGGATGTTCGTGACGCCACCTGTGGTACCTGGTCAGGGTGACCAGCGCTGCTATACAGATCTGCTGAAGGGTTGGTGTTGGGCAGCAAGGTGTTAAGCCTTCCACAGGCAAGGCTGGGTTCCTTCAGGGTAAACGGAGGATGGAGGAGGGGAGTTCAGCAGCCGGGGTAATAAGGTAGACACACACAAAAGTCTCTTTCTGTACCTTTACTGATGGAATGGCAGGCACGTCCCGGGGTGCTGGCAGGGTGAAGGATGCACGTCCAGTTCTTCCCACTGAGTAGGTGTAGGGCCTCTTCTCTCCTGTAATGTGAGTCTCTGACCTGTATGAAACGAGGTCTGACTCTGTCTTCAGCTTTACACCCGGCTGATTTTGTATAGGGCTTTCTATTGGAAGAACACAGTCTCTAATGGCTGTTCCTGCCAGACTCCTGTCTTCCTAACCCAGCTACGTATCAACACCTATGGGGTCCTGCGACTTGTAGTCCCGCAGGGTCTCCGGTGTCTCCTGCTAGTTATGAAGGATCCAGCAAGCTCGGACCCGGTGTCCGGTTAATCAGAGTAGAGGTAAGCTATCAATGCTATTTCCACCTCTGTCACTCTCTTCTTATCCACTCGCCTTTCGTCCTACTCGACCCTCACATAAGCAACGCTAGCAGATGGTGGACTGCTTCTTTCCTTTCTTCACCGCTCTCAAAGCGTCGGCACGCTTGCTCACTGAACTGCACTCGGTTGACTCAGTTCTGACTAGGCTGGAGTGGCTATCTTTCCACTGGTACTAGCCTCCACACGTTGAACTAAGCTCAGAGCTGCAGTCTTCAGGTTCTTTCCATAACTGCTGTTCTCTTTCCCTCTTTCTTTCTAAGCTCTGTCTGAAGCGGCTATCAGGATTCACCGTCTGACCTGCATCTGGCTTTGCAGACTCAATGATCTGTGCTCGCCCCTAGAGCTAACTCTCCACTCTGTAAGAGAACTAACAACTTCTCACTTCTGTGTAGAATCACCAACTACACTGAACTCGTTCCAAACTAATCTGAGCTGTCACTGCAGGCTGCAGCCCTCAGACTAGACTGTCTCTCTGTGGCTTCACCATCCTTATATACTCTAAAAAGGCTCCCTCTGGTGGCTCTAGGGATTGATGAAGGTGTGTGAATGAATATCAGGTCTCTTGTGGTGGTTACCTTCAGTGCATCCCTCTGGGAAATGAGATTCCAAGCGCAGCTGGGCTCTACATCGGCATGAGCGGCAGATACCACCTATGTCAAGCTCTTGGCACAGCTGTCAACCAAGTAAATGCCAATTTCAATCTCTGACAGAAGCATTTAAATGAAAGGCGCCACAATGCTCATTCGCACTGGCAGACAGAGGACTGCTAAAGTACTCGTTACTATCATCTCGGCACACCTGTGACGCTCAGCCATAGGTTGAGCTCCATAGGAGACTGGGACTTTCAATAAACTGCAATATTGTGGTTGTAAATGGCTGCACATCCAGTTGGAAGAATGTCTCAAGTGGGGTACCACAAGGCTCTGTTTTGGGCCCTGTATTGTTCAACATCTTTATCAATGATTTAGATGAAGGAATTGAGGGTAAACTGATCAAATTTGCTGATGACACAAAGCTAGGAGGGGTAGCTAATACTAGAGAAGAGAGAGAGAGGATTCAAAAATATATACATAAACTGGAGCAGTGGGCAGCAACTAACAGAATGGATTTTAACAGGGAAAAATGCAAAGTACTACATCTGGGCAATAAAAATGAAAAAAGCATATACAAAATGGGAGGAATAGGGCTAAGTAACAGCACATGTGAAAAAGACTTGGGTATACTAATTGATCACAGACTTAACATGAGTCAACAGTGTGATGCAGCAGCAAAAAAGGCAAATGCAATTCTAGGATGTATCAACAGAAGCATACAGTCTAGATCACGTGAGGTCATTATTGCCCTCTACTCCTCTTTGGTCAGACCTCATCTGGAATACTGTGTCCAGTTTTGGGCACCACATTTTAAAAAAGACATCAACAAACTGGAGCAAGTTCAGAGAAGAGCCACCAGAATGGTGACCGGTCTGCAAACCATGTCCTATGAGGAACGGTTGCAGGAATTGGGAATGTTTAGCTTGCAAAAAAGAAGACTGAGAGGAGACTTAATAGCTGTCTACAAATATCTCAAGGGCTGTCACATTGTAGAAGGATCATCTTTATTCTCATTTGCGCAAGGAAAGACTAGAAGCAATGGGATGAAACTGAATGGGAGGAGACACAGATTAGATATTAGAAAAAACTTTTTGACAGTTAGGGTGATCAATGAGTGGAACAGGCTGCCACAAGAGGTGGTGAGTTCTCCTTCAATGGAAGTCTTCAAACAGAGGCTGGATAGACATCTGTCTGGGATGATTTAGAGAATCCTGCTTTGAGCAGGGGGTTGGACCAGATGACCCAGGAGGTCCCTTCCAACTCTAATATTCTATGATTCTATGATTCTATGGTATTGTAGTATGTATTATAAGCAATCAAATGATCACATGTACAAGTTCCCTAAGGGGACTGAGAAACAATACAAAAAATGTTAAAACACAAGAAAAATTAAAATTCTCCCCTTTTCTCCTCTCGATGGAGCAAATAAAACATATTTGGTGCAACCGCTTTTGTAAAGATCTAATCTATTAAAATAATGAATAAGGTAATCCGTTCAGTAAAAGTAGAGAAAAAATCAAAATGACAGACTAACATTTTTTTTAATAGCATTTTTTTGGTTGCCTCACTTCCGTAAAAAAACATTATAATAAGCAATCAAAGCAAAAGACAAGCTGTTACTAGTGTTGAGCATTCCGATACCGCAAGTATCGGGTATCGGCCGATATTCGCGTTATCGGAATTCCGATACTTAGTTCCGATATTTTTCCTATATCGTATACCGGAATCGGAAGTTCCCATAATTCTTTGAGAGGCAATGTGATTTTAGTCAGCCAATGAGGAATCTTATGAAGTGTGGGCACATCCTGTAATGCTGCGGTCATCTTAACTAATGGCATGGCTGTGATTGGCTGCTGAAATGATGTCAGAATGCACTATAAAAGGCGCCGCCTCCATTTTAGCGTCACTGTGCTGTGAACTCAGTTAGGACAGAACGCTGCTCTGCTGACTCTGAGGGACAGTTAGATATTGCGATTTTGTGTACTGGGCTTTAGGCAGGCTAGTTTACCAACCGCTGTGTAAAGCTTCCTTTTGCCAGTGTTGTTTTAACAGCTCTGTGCAAGGTGTGTGTGAGTGCAATTGACGCTGCAGTTTGCTCTGCATGCAACGCTGTCTGTAGGCATCTGCACTGTCACTCACAGACTCTATTTTTTTTTCTTCAGTGTAATTCTTGCTGCTCCATGCAATTAACTATTAGTGTGACGCGCTTCCATCCGTATACAATACATTGGTTGCAAACACTATAGAAGTAGACAAAGGAGTAGCCTTCCCAGATTGTGGACAGTTGTGTTTCAGTGTCACTTCAGTCTGTGTTTTTTATTTTTGAGTGCACATCACGCTCCAGTTACTTGTTCAAGCACTGCTGCTTGTAATCTGCTGAGCGTGTCTCAGTGGCTCATCCTTTTCATTATCTCCAATTGGTTCTGCTCCATTACATTTAAATCTAATCTATTAGTGTGACGCGCTTCCATCCGTATACAATACATTGGTTGCAAACACTATAGAAGTAGACAAAGGAGTAGCCTTTCACAGATTGTGGACAGTTGTGTTTCAGTGTTCACTTCAGTCTGTGTTTTTTATTTTTTGAGTGCACATCACGCTCCAGTTACTTGTTCAAGCACTGCTGCTTGTACTCTGCTGAGCGTGTCTCAGTGGCTCATCCTTTTCATTTATCTCCAATTGGTTCTGCTCCATTACATTTAAAATCTAATCTATTAGTGTGACGCGCTTCCATCCGTATACAATACATTGGTTGCAAACACTATAGAAGTAGACAAAGGAGTAGCCTTTCACAGATTGTGGACAGTTGTGTTTCAGTGTTCACTTCAGTCTGTGTTTTTTATTTTTTGAGTGCACATCACGCTCCAGTTACTTGTTCAAGCACTGCTGCTTGTACTCTGCTGAGCGGGTCTCAGTGGCTCATCCTTTTCATTTATCTCCAATTGGTTCTGCTCCATTACATTTAAAATCTAATCTATTAGTGTGACGCGCTTCCATCCGTATACAATACATTGTTTGCAAACACTATAGAAGTAGACAAAGGAGTAGCCTTTCCCAGATTGTGGACAGTTGTGTTTCAGTGTTCACTTCAGTCTGTGTTTTTTATTTTTGAGTGCACATCACGCTCCAGTTACTTGTTCAAGCACTGCTGCTTGTACTCTGCTGAGCGTGTCTCAGTGGCTCATCCTTTTCATTTATCTCCAATTGGTTCTGCTCCATTACATTTAAAATCTAATCTATTAGTGTGACGCGCTTCCATCCGTATACAATACATTGGTTGCAAACACTATAGAAGTAGACAAAGGAGTAGCCTTTCACAGATTGTGGACAGTTGTGTTTCAGTGTTCACTTCAGTCTGTGTTTTTTATTTTTTGAGTGCACATCACGCTCCAGTTACTTGTTCAAGCACTGCTGCTTGTACTCTGCTGAGCGTGTCTCAGTGCCTCATCCTTTTCATTTCTCTCCAATTGGTGCTGCTCCATTATATTTGAAAAAAAACTAATCTATTAGTGTGACGCGCTTCCATCCGTATCCAATACATTGGTTGCAAACACTATAGAAGTACAGAAAGGAGTAGCCTTTCCCAGATTGTGAACAGTTGTGTTTCAGTGTTCACTGCAGTCTCTGAGGAATAACCACACTTAGGCCTTATAACTTTTCTGACTTTCTTTATCAATCTACCAAGATGAAGAAGGCAGGGAGTAAGGCACGTGGTTGTGGCCGTGGAGTTTCAGCAGGGAGAGGACGTGGGGATTCTGTGGCTGCTGCCGCACCCAGTGACACAGCATCCACCAGTTTTCCCCGTGAGCGTTCCTTTATGCGCACTTTTGTAGGAGCTCAGCGTACCCCCCTGCTGCGGGAAGAACAAATTGAAGCCGTTGTTAGTTGGATGGCAGCCAATGCATCGACTTCAATTCCTTCCACCTCCTCTCAGGACCACAGCACTGTTGAACAACCATCTGTCCTCTTCAACCAGGTCAGAGAGTTATGAACTGGAGCCAGCTGAGTCTCTGCTTCTGTTCTCAGAATCTGTTGGCTTGCAAACAGGGCCCAGCCAAGCAGCATTCTGGAATGTGAAGAAGAGGCAGTATGCAGTGATGCGCAACAGCTGTGTCTCTCTGAATGTGAAGAGGCGGGTGAGCCAGTGCCGATGGTCATCACACCGCAGAACGCATCTGATGATGATGAGACTCAGGTGCCATTTTCTGTTGAGCATGGTGCTGGCCAGACCACCCAACAACAGCAGGTGTTGGAAGAGGGTAGTGGAGATGATGAGGTCCAAGACCCAACATGGCGTGAGGAACAGGAAGGTGGAGGTAGCAGCTCTGAGGAAGAGATTGCCCTAACGGTCCAACAGTAGGGAGAGTTAGGCTGCAGACTCGGTTGCCTGTAGCCTCCAGTTTGGCACCCGTTCGTAGCAGTTCTCTTCCAACAGCAAAAACGGGCGCTCCCAGAACTTGCACTGCGTGGTCCTTTTTTGACACACTTGCAGATGATATTTGCTATGTCAAATGCAAGCTGTGTAATCAAAAGTAAAAAGAGGTAAAAATGTCAGTAACCTTAATACCACAAATATGTGGAAACATGTGCGGTCAAAGCACGTGGTTGAGTTCCAAAGACACACTGGAGATGTAGGCCAACCTACAGCAGCACCTACATCTTCAGCTCGTGTTGGAGCCTCTTCCTCCAGCTCACACACAGCTGGTTCTGCTTCCTCACAGGATCGCCATGGAAGAACCTCTGTCACTGTTGTCCAGAGACCCAGTGTTATTCCACCCACAGCTGCAAGTTCCCTGTCATCCTCACACTCCCAGGCCACAAAACAGCCATCGGTAGCACAGGCATGGGATAAAAGACGGCCATACTCGGCAAACCATCCACGAGCACAGGCTCTGAATGCTGGCATTGCAAAACTCCTGTCCCTTGAAATGCTGTCATTCAGGCTGGTGGAGACTGACAGTTTCCGTGACTTAATGGCATTGGCAGTCCCACAATACAATGTGCCCAGCCGATTTTATTTTAGCAGGCAAGCCGTCCCTGCTCTGCAAAAGCATGTTGAGGGAAAAATTAAACATGCGCTACTAAACGCTGCAGTAGCAAGGTCCACCTGACCACCGATGCGTGGACCAGTACCCATGGCCAGGGACGATACCTTTCCCTCACTGCCCATTGGGTCAATGTTGTGGAGCCGGGTACAGATCTTGCCAGTGGCGCTGTACGTGTTCTGCCAACTCCAAGGATTGCAGGAATCAAGTCTGTCCACATTGACTCCTCCTCTACTCCAGTTCCTCAGAATCATCGCTGCAGGAGCCGTCACGGTCTACCTCCACATGGACCCGTGAACGCTTACCTGATGCGACCGATATGAGCACAGCCGTGGCCAAACGTCAACAGGCCGTCCTGAAATTAATTTCCATGGGGAATCGAAGCCACACAGCGCAGGAGGTCTGGAATGCCATCAAGCAGGAGAGCGACGTGTGGTTTTTGCCAGCGAATCTCCAGCCAGGCTTGGTAGTGTGTGACAATGGCGAAATCTGGTGGCAGCTCTGGGCCTTGGCAACCTCACTCACATACCATGTCTGGCACATGTGCTCAACTTGGTCGTGCAGAGTTTTTTGAGGGACTATCCGGATCTTGATGCACTGCTGCACAAGGTCCGCCTAGAGTGCGCTCACTTGCGACGTTCCAGCAATGGCCAGATCGCGCATTGCAGCTCTGCAACGCAGATTTTGCCTTCCTGAACATCGCATCATATGTGACGTACCCACCAGGTGGAATTCCAGTTACATATGTTGGAGCGGTTGTGTGAGCAGCAGCCAGCAGTAATGGAGTATCAGCTGCATTAGGCGCAATCAACTCGCAATTTGCCCGTTCACACTTCACCACTACTGAGTGGGCCTCTATGAAGGACATCTGCCACGTTTTGCGTCCGTTTGATGAGTCAACGCGGATGGCGAGTGCAGATGATGCACTAGTCAGCCTGACTGTCCCCCTTATCTGCCTGCTTCAAAAAAAAATTCAAACACTAAGGGATGAGGTTTTGGAAGAGGTGGAGGGTGAGGAGTCACTAATTCCATCACCTTCTGGACAGTCAGCGCAACGTGGTTCCTCACAAAGGGCTGGGCAGGGCTCACTTTGTGAGGAGGATGAGGAGGAGTCAATGGAGGAGGAAGACATCGCTCCAGAGGGAGGTACACAACGCTCTAGTCAGTATGTAGAGCGAGGGTGGGGTGATGCAGAGCAGGCAGAGATGACGCCTCTTGCAGGGGACAGCGTTTCTTGGCCAGTTGGGAGTCTGCAGCACATGGTTGATTTCATGCTGCAGTGCCTGAGAAACGACCGCCGCATCGCCCACATTCTCACCACGTCTGATTATTGGGTGTACACCCTCCTAGACCCTCGCTACCGGGACAACTTACAAAGCCTCATCACACCGTTGAACTGGGAGCGTAAAATGCGGGAGTACCAAGACACACTGGTGCAATCCATAATGTTCTCCATTCCAGCAGAGAGCACTGCTGCTGCTACTGCTTTACAAAGCAGCTCTGTGCGTCGAGGCAGTGGAGACAGCTCTGCAACAAGAGGGAGCACAAGCAGCGCCTCTGCACAGGGCAACACCAGTATGTTCCAAATGTTGCGAAGTTTTGTGGCAGCGCCACAAATGTCTACACCATCCGAGACGGCTCCAGTCAGCAGGAGGCAACGTTTCCGTAAGATGGTGACAGACTACATGTCTTTCCCTCTCAGTGTACTCCCAGATGGCTCTTCCCCATTCAAGTTTTGGGTCTCTAAGCTGGATACATGGCCAGAGCTTAGCCAGTATGCATTGGAGGTGCTGGCTTGCCCTGCTGCCAGTGTATTATCGGAGCGCGTCTTTAGTGCTGCAGGTGGTGTACTAACAGACCGTCGCATGCGACTATCCTCCGATAATGTAGACCGGCTTACTTTTCTGAAAATGAACAAGGCATGGATCTCGCCAGAATTTGTCCGTTTTCAGATTAAATAACTGGTTCGCAACGTTATCCATGTCTCCTGTTATGTTCATCTTTCTACCACCTGAACTCTACTCCCTGGGCTACAACACTGGCAGTTGCTGCTCAGAAGTGTCGTGTCCACAGACCAATACACAAGCTATAGTGTTACTGGCGTTCAGTAATGTCAGCTGTTCCCCTGCTGTGTGAACGGCAAAAAGTCATGCTGCCTCCACCCTGTTGTCTTCTCATCCCTGGGCTTCAACACCGCCAGTTGTTGCTCGGAAGTGTCGTTGGCACGGGTACTCACTCCTGCCCAGACTGGTTACAGCACGCCATCTGTTTCCTGTCAGTGTAAACGTCACTTAGCCTCCAATAAGTTGTCCTGTCGTGTTGCGGTCGGGTTAGCCGACTCTATGGTGCTTGGAGTTTAGGTGCTTCCTATGTGTGCTGCGGGATATGCAAATAAAGGCTGTTTCCGTTGTGACAATAGGACAATCACCCACTGTAGTACTGTGGGATTCGGTAACTGCGGCCGGCTCGCGGCCTGTCAACTTAAATTTCCATGGGTACCTTTTGCTACCCGTCCGGGTTCCAGTACCGTCAGCTGGTTCTCCGCAGTGCCTTTGCCCTAGGTGCCTCCATCTCGGTATCCGAGTTCCAGCAACGTCTGCTGGTCCTTGGTAGTGCTTTGGAGCACAGGTACCTCCTGCTTAGTAACCGTGTCCCAGTAACGTCAGCTGGTACAAGGTTGTGCCATTGGCTCTTTTCCTTCTGCTGTCCCTCCGGGTTCCAGCACAGTCAGCTGGTCCTCGTTACTTGCATTGGCTCTTGTACCTTCTGCTACCCGTCCGGGTTCCAGTACCGTCAACTGGTTCTCCGCAGTGCCTTTGGCCTAGGTGCCTCCATCTCGGTATCCGAGTTCCTGCAACGTCTGCTGGTCCTTGGTAGTGCTTTGGAGCACAGGTACCTCCTGCTTAGTAACCGTGTCCCAGTAACATCAGCTGGTACAAGGTTGTGCTACAAATACAAGATACAGAACAAGAGACACAAGAACAATAAGCAGAAGATCTAAAAATATATGCTCTAAATTATAAGCAGAAGAAGACTAAGCAGTGTATGGGGTGAGTCCGTTCCTCCTCGTGGTGCCCCTGGAAAATGCCTGCTGCTGCAGGCTAAACTGAACACGGACAAATACTGTTGTAATTTAAATCTTTTGTGACAGCAAGAACGGAAGAATGAAAAATTCATACTTTGACAGATTACAAGTACAGGATTCTCTGTCACAAATAAGAATATGATGAAGAAGATGAAGTACAATATGAATAAGAATAATAGTTTAATAAGAAGAATATGAGTAATGTTAAGAAAAAGATGAATAGCAAGAAGTTTAAGAAGAAGATAAAGAAGGTGAAGATGAAGAATAATTTGATGAAAAAGATGATGCTGCTGAAGATTATGAAGGAGAAAGTGTGTCAAAAGTTAAAAAGGTGAAGAGCATGGAAGTTGTGAAATATACATATTTGCCAAAATAGAAAAAACGTGAACAACATTGTCAATTTCTTCGTCAATCCGAACATCTTTAAAAAAAAAATATTTATGCTATTCCATTTGATTGGGTTAAACATCTATGCCTTTAATGTCTCCTCAACCTTCCCCAATACATTCTACATTACTCTTTGTTGTTTTCCTTCATGTACAATTAACCAACAAGGCAAGAATGGGTTTTTTTTAATTCCGATATTTTGTTCCCATAGACTTATATTGGATTTCCGGTATCGGTATCGGGTATCGCCGATATTTTTTGGGTATCGGCGATACCATTCCGATTCCGATACTTTTGGATATCGGAAAGTATCGCTCAACTCTAGCTGTCACTCATCCCCTTCAACACAAACATATAAATATTATGGGATCTCGGAAAATGACAACAGAAATCAAAAATCTTTTACAATATTCTGAATTTCTTTTCATCAGTTAAAGGGAATCTGTCAGGTCCAATAACACTATTAACCTACAGATATAGGGTTAATCTGCAGGTCATAAGCGTTATGAAGGTGCCTGGCAGCAGTGCTGAAAGTGCGGCACCTGTGAGAAAAAGAACATTATTTCTCCTGGGAGCCATTGCCTTTCAGGCATGCAGGCGTGCCTGGAGCAATTACAGTAATCGCTCACTGTACTGAGAGCAAAGGCTGGAAGCGCGCCCCGCCACTGAATGACAGCTTTTTCACAATTTCATCCCACTTGGAAAATTTTTAATGTTTTTTGTTAGTATATGGAAAAATGGATGGTGTAATTCAGATGAAAAAAGCAAATCTTAGGTCATGAGTCTTCCAGCAGGACGATGACTCCAAACATACTTAAGAAGCTCCCAGAAATGGATAGAAACAAAGCACTGGAGAGTTCTGAAGAGGCCAGCAATGAGTCCGGATCTAAATTCCATTAAACACCTGTGGAGACATCTTAAAATTACTATTGGGAGAAGGCACCATTCAAATATGAGAGACCTGGAACAGTTTGCAAAAGATGACTTGTCCAAAATTCCACTTGATAGGTGTAAGAAGCTTGTTGATGGTTAGAGGAGACGATTGATTGCAGTTATTTATTCCAAAATGTGGGCAACCAAATATTAAGTTGAGGGTTCCAACTATTTTGAAAAGCATGTCTTTGGTGTTTCCTGGTAATAAAATGTTCAATTTGTCTTTTTTTATTTCTCTGTTTTTTTTTTTGTTCAAATACACAAAAATGAAATAAATAAGCGTATAACAAAGCATGTGTAATCGCAATAATTTTCTAGGAGAAATACTTCATTTTCTGTAACAATTTAAAGGGTGCCAAAACTTTTAGCCATGACTATATATAATTTTATGGCTTTTTAATAGGATTTTCAATTTATAGCAGATTTTTAAACCGTTAAATGTATTATTTAGCCAATGCCTGTACAGCAAAATGTACAGTACAGACCAAAAGTTTGGACAGACCTTCTCATTAAAGATTTTTCTGTATGTTCATGACTATGAAAATTGTAAATTCACACTGAAGGCATCAAAACTATGAATAAACACATGTGGAATTATATACTTAACAAAAAAGTGTGTAACAACTGAAAATATGTCTTATATTCTAGGTTCTTCAAAGTAGCCACCTTTTGCTTTGATGACTGCTTTGCACACTCTTGGCATTCTCTTGATGAGCTTCAAGAGGTAGTCACCAGGATTGGTTTTCACTTCACAGGTGTGCCCTGTCAGGTTTAATAAGTGGGATTTCTGGCCTCATAAATGGGGTTGGGACCATCGGTTGTGTTGTGCAGAAGTCTGGTGGATACACAGCTGATAGTCCTACTGAATAGACTGTTAGAATTTATATTATGGCAAGAAAAAAGCAGCTAAGTAAAGAAAAACGAGTGGCCATCATTACTTTAAGAAATGAAGGTCAGTCTGTCTGAAAAATTGGGGAAACTTTGAAAGTGTCCCCAAGTGCAGTCACAAAAACCATCAAACGCTACAAAGAAACTGGCTCACATGAGGACCGCCCCAGGAAAGGAAGACCAAGAGTCACCTCTGTTTCTGTGGATAAGTTTATCTGAGTCACCAGCCTCAGAAATCGTAGGTTTACCGCAGCTCAGATTAGAGACCAGGTCAATGCCACACAGAGTTATAGCAGCAGACACATCTCTACAACTGTTAAGAGCAGACTTTGTGCAGCAGGCCTTCATGGTAAAATAGCTGCTAGGAAACCACTGCTAAGGACAGGCAACAAGCAGAAGAGACTTGTTTGGGCGAAAGAACACAAGGAATGGACATTAGACCAGTGGAAATCTGTGCTTTGGTCTTATGAGTCCAAATTTGATATCTTTGGTTCCAACCACTGTGTCTTTGTGCGACCAGAAAAGGTGAACGGATGGACTCTACATGCCTGGTTCCCACCGTGAAGCATGGAAGAGGAGGTGTGATGGTGTGGGGGTGCTTTGCTGATGACACTGTTGGGGATTTATTCAAAATTGAAGGCATACTGAACCAGCATGGCTACCACAGCATCTTGCAGCGACATGCTATTCCATCTGGTTTGCGTTTAGTTGGACCATCATTTATTTTTCAACAGGACAATGACCTCAAACACACCTCCAGGCTGTGGAGGGCTATTTGACCAAGAAGAAGAGTGATGGGGTGCTACGCCAGATGACCTGGCCTCCACAGTCACCAGACCTGAACCCAATCGAGATGGTTTGGGGAGAGTTGGACCGCAGAGTGAAGTCAAAAGGGCCAACAAGAGCTAAGCATCTCTGGGAACTCCTTCAAGATTGTTGGAAGACCATTTCCGGTGATTACCTCTTGAAGCTCATCAAGAGAATGCCAAGAGTGTGCAAAGCAGTCATCAAAGCAAAAGGTGGCTACTTTGAAGAACCTAGAATATAAGACATATTTTCAGTTGTTTCACACTTTTTTGTTAAGTATATAATTCCACATGTGCTAATTCATAGTTTTGATGCCTTAGTGTGAATGTACAATTTTCATAGACATGAAAATACAGAAAAATCAGAAGGTGTGTCCAAACTTTTGGTCTGTACTGTATATAATTTTACAAGTAGTTAATGGCGAACGGTAAAGTTCAGGGTCTGTACCACGGACCCCGAGCACGGACTTCTTACGGAAGGCCGTGTTACTGTTCAGTTTCAGCAGCTCAGCCAATCAACAAGCTTTTCTGGTTTGGGCATTTCCGCATCCATCACAGCCATACCAAGTATTGGCATGATTGTGATTGGCCGGCGCAGTATGTAAAAAAAATAAATAGAATAATTAAATAAAAGACGTGGGGTACCCTCTATTTTTGATAACAACCTAAGGTAAAAGAGACAGCAGCCCTCAGCTGGCTGCTTTATCTTGGCTGCTTATCAAAAATAGAGGGGCCCTATGCCATTTTTTTAAAATTATTGAAATAAATAATTTTAAAAAATGCTGTAGGATCCCCCTATTTTTGATAACTAGCCAAGGTAAAGCAGACAGCTGGGGGCTGGTATGCTCAGGCTAGTAAGGTCCATGGATATTTGGCCCTCCCCAGCCTAAAAATAGCAGTCCGCAGTCACCCCAGAAAAGGTGCATCACCCTTTTGCTTCAACTGATCCTGGAGAAAAAAGGTTGGCGTGTGGTGCATTCATGGTGATGCTAAGGACTATCCTATGGCCAGAGTGTACATACAAACAGCCCACGGAACAGAGTCCTATGAGGTTGATGTAGTTCGGGACTTGTTGCACCGTATAATTAAAGGCCGGGACTTTTGTTTATTTTGGGATCTGTGTGGGAAAGGTTCTGAGTTCGCTGGTGCAAATAGGGAACCAGTGAACCCTAATAAGGTATCACCACACCCAGAGGCAGGCAGGTTTCCCTTTGGTGTCCTTGTGGGGGACGAGGAGGAAGTGTCCCCTGTGTCTGACATTCCAGAGTTATGGGTGACCTGTGAGAATTTTGGGACTGCCCAACATAAAGACCCAACTTTGAAAGAAGCCTTTAACAATGTCACTGTCATTAATGGGGTTGCACAAGAGCCAGAGGCTGACACAAGGTTTCCTATTTTATGCTGAGTGGGGAGTTGTTGTACTGGGTCACAAAAATAAGGGAGGAGTTGGTGGAGCAGTTAATCATGCCAGGCCCCTATAGACGGAAGGTATTGGACATGGCCCATTCACACATCTTGGAGGGACATCTGGGAGTGGAAAAAATGCAGAAACAGATTGTGCAGAGGTTCTATTGGCCTGGGTGTCACTGGGAAATATTAAACTATAGCAGGTCCTGCTCCACATGTCAGTTAACCGTCCCCATCTTTCACTTTTGGAGTCCCCTCGTGCCATTATTGAAATGCTGTTTGAGATAATTGCTATGGACTTAGTCGGTCCCCTGGTTAAATCAGCTCGTGGGCATCAGTATATATTGGTCATCCTGGACTATGCCACATGCTATCCTGAGGCAATTCCCCTAAGAAACTCCTACGTGAAGAGTATAGCCGGCGAATTGGTCCATGTGTGATGTATGGTGTACAGTTCATATAGCGTCTTGTGCTTGGGTGCAAGGAAAACACATGAGACACAGGTTTGATATGGAAGGACTTGTATTACTTCATACAAGTAGGCAAAAGGGTCACACAGTTTGCAGGTACAGAGGCAGGAGACACAGCAGGCCAGAGTAACTTTAAGCACAGCAATAACTCTCCACAACAGGTTCAGGATCTCTTCTCTGTTACCGTAATTCCCTTGCAAACGTGGATTTATCAAATAGCAGGTTTCCAGAGTCCACAAGTGTTCCAAAGTTCCTCAGTAGGAAATGGCTGGAGTACAAAGTCCAAGGTTTCCACGAGTCAGGTCACAGGCTGACTGCAGGCTTGATTCTGAAGCACTGATTGCTCAGCTGAGGCTGCTTAAGAGGCAAGAGGGAGAGAATCAGAGCGGGAACATGAAAGCTGGAAACTCCATATTGACTGAGGGCAAGATAGCTGCAGCAAGACAGAAAGCAAAATGGCCGACGGAAAAAACTGAGTTTCAAGAAACATGTCAAAAGAGACAAAGAACCTTACATTACTCCCCCCTTAGGGACAACCTCTGGATGACTTCAGACCAGGCTTGTCTGGGTACCTCTGATGAACCTGGCGGAGCAAGCGAGGAGCATTAATGTTATTGACTGGTTCCCATGAGTTGTCCTCCACTGGGTAGCCCTGCCATTTAATCAAATATTGTAACTGATTTCTGTACAACCTGGAATCTAGAATCCTTTCCACCACAAATTCTTCTTGACCATCGACCAGCACTGGGTCAGGGCGAGGAGAAGAACGTCCAGGAAACGTATTGGGTGTTGCAGCCTTTAGTAGGGATACATGAAAAACAGGGTGGATTCTCATAGTTCTGGGCAGTTGAAGACGACAAGCAACCGCACTTATAATTTTACTGATTTTATAGGGTCCAATGTATTTATGTCCCAATTTAGACTATGGTATCTTTAACTTAAGATTTCTGGTTGACAGCCAGACCAAGTCTCCTACCTTGAAAGCTGGTGCAGGTTTACGAAATTTATCTGCTGCTTTCTTGTACCTTTCCTGAGCCAATTCCAGATTTTCCATTAGAAGATCCATATTCTTTTGTAAAGAAGTGATTCTTTCAGCCACTGCCGGCAAGGGCGTATCTATGGGAAATCGAGGAAGAATGTTAGGATGATAACCTAAATTGGAATAAAAGGAGACTGCTTAGTGGAGGCGCTCTGAGAGTTGTTATAAGAAAACTCAGTCAGTGGGAGTAGATCCACCCAATCATCCTGTAAGTGGCAGATAAAGCAGCGGAGTTACTGCTCCAGGGTCTGATTGGTTCGTTCTGTCTGTCCATTAGCCTGGGGATGAAAAGCAGAAGAAAGGTTTACTTTAATGTCCAATGCGGCACAGAAATTTTACCAAAACCTTGAAGTTAATTGCACCCCTCGATCCGAAATGACCTCATCCGGTACTCCATGCAAGCGAAACACATTCTTAGGGCTCATACTCACTGGCTGGAAAAAAATCGGTCCGTTTTCTGCAGGGAAAAAACGGTACAATTGTTGTAAAAAGGCATGCGATTTGCATGCGATTTTAAATTGCACCATGCGTTTTCCATCAGTTTTCCATCAGTTTTCCATCTGTATGCAATGCGATTTTAACATGAAGTTTTACATAGAGCAGTTATCTCTATGTAAAAAGTCATGTAAAAATCACATTGTCAAAAATAAAGTACACAAAAAGCAAGTAATTATATAATATATTATAAATATATTATATATATATAATATAATATATATATAGGTCATACACTTCTACATAGTATAATAGCCGCTAATTCATCCCTGGCTATACTGTAAAATCACACTGACAGCTTTAATAAAGAATAGAAACAATACATATACACACATAGAATACATATATATATATATATATATATATATATATATGTCATTGTGACATATATATATATACATATATTTATAGTTCATACACTTCTACATACTGTAATAGCCGCTAATTCAATTGCCGGCTTTTGTGAAATCACAGTAGCTGACATGAAATGATACATTGTTTCCACACAGTTAACCATGTCATTTCATGTATTTTGATATATGGTTTTAACTTACAATTACATAAGTGTATGTGTGCAAAATTTCAGACATGTAGGGGTTAATTAAAGGTGTAAATTCGTTGAAAAAAAATGCGTGGGCTCCTGCTGTATTTTCTCCACCAGACAGACAAAGCCAGCGAGTGGGGGCAGATAATAATAGCCTAGGGAGGGTACATTTTTTTTGTGCCCCCCCTGGCTACTAACATCTGCCCCCAGACACCCCAGAAAGGGCAAATAGCTAATTAGATTTGCCCTTTCTGGCACTTTGCCCGTCTATTCCCATTGCCCTGTAGCGGTGGCGAATGGGTTAATAAGGGGTTAAAGCCACCTTGCAATTGAAAGGTCACTTTAAGCCAAGTTAATAATTGAGAGCTGTCAATTAGACAACTATCAATTATTAATCCTATTGAAGTAAATAAAAAACACACACACTTTAAGAATAAATAATTTTAATGAAATAAAAACACATTTTTTTGACCATCTTTTATTTTACTCTTAATCCGTGCGAAGCCCTTGATCTCCTAAAATAAAGAAAAAATAATAAAACAACATTATTCTTACCTATCTGGCGATCTGTCACGTCCCACGCTGTAATCCTTCACAAAGGGTTAACTAGCTTTGAGCCAAGCAGTGCAAGTAATGCTGTATGCTCAGCTGAAAGCTCCTGAATGAATGAGCTTATCTCCTGCCGACAGGAGAGGATGTGATTAATGAATGAAGCTTAATTGATTGCGTCCCACTTTCACTTTAGGTCAGGTCACTGAAGTGAAAGTGGCAATAAATCAATTAAGCTCCACTCATTAATCACTTCCTCTCCTTTCGCTGGGAGAGGAAGTTATTCATTCAGGGTGTTACAGCTCAGAAGGCAGCATTAGCTCCCTGACAGCTGTAACCTGTTAACCCTTTCTGATGGATTACAACGTGGGTGTCATGATCCATTCCTGGGTTTAGTCTGTCTGCCCTTGGTCCGGGCGGATCATGTCAAGGGTTAACTTTGCTCTGCCTCATTCTGGGTTCAGGTTGGCTATTTAGCTCTCACACATCCTGCTAGCAGTGTGAGCTATACTGCTACCTTCGGCTTGTGAACCTGACTGGTAACCCTTGATTTGTCCTGCTGTTATCCCTGACTTGTCCCGTGTCTGTTGTTTCCCTCTGTCTGCCCTGTTCCCTGCATTTCCCTGCTTGTCTGTTTGATTCTCTGGTTTTTGACTCGGCTTGTATTCGGACTCGTTTCTGCTTTCTGTCTTTGTCTTATCTGCTTCTGACCGTTGCTGACCTCCTGGCTTTCTCCTGACCACGCATATTGCTTATTCCTTTTGTCCTGCTGCCTCCGTACGGTTTTGACTTGGCTTGCCTGACCACGCTCACGCCACTTGGTGGCGCCTGTGTTTCTGCTCTGTAGAGGACTTGCTGAGACCTGTGATTCTTCCTGACTCAGTTTTGGACGTTTTTGCTGCCACCTGGTGGTGGTTTTGGCTGCTGCAGTGCAGGCCTACTCTGGTAGTGTGTAATCCCTTCTCCCCTCTGTAACCTACAGGTGGAGCACACACTACCCTGCATTACAGCTGCTTGACAGTGGGACCTGACTGTGCATCGGATTGGTTAGAATAATTTTGCTTTTTTATTTTATTTTTATTACAGGAAATGGTTTTAGCAGGAAAATAAAATATGGTCAAAAACTGTGTGATTATTTCATTAAACTTCTTTTTTATTAAAGTGTGTGTGTTTGATTTTTCTTTCATACAATAGGATTAATAATTGATAGTTGTCTAATTGACAGCTCTCAATTATTAACCTGGCTTAAAGTGACCTTTCAATTGCAAGGTGGCTTTAACCCCTTATTAACCCATTCGCCACCGCTACAGGGCAATGGGAATAGACGGGCAAAGTGCCAAAAGGGCAAATCTAATTAGAGATTTGCCCTTTCTGGGGTGTCTGGGGGCAGATGTTAGTAGTCAGGGGGGGCACAAAAAAAATGTACCCTCCCTAGGCTATTATTATCTGCCCCCACTCGCTGGCTTTGTCTGTCTGGTGGAGAAAATACAGCGGGAGCCCACGCATTTTTTTTCAACGAATTTACACCTTTAATTAACCCCTACATGTCTGAAATTTTGCACACATACACTTATGTAATTGTAAGTTAAAACCATATATCAAAATACATGAAATGACATGGTTAACTGTGTGGAAACAATGTATCATTTCATGTCGGCTTCTGTGATTTCACAAACGCCGGCAATTGAATTAGCGGCTATTACAGTATGTAGAAGTGTATGAACTATAAATATATATATATGTATGTGTCACAATGACATGTATATATATATATATTATATATATATTATTTATTCTATGTGTATGTATCTAGTGTTTTGTGAGCTGTCAGTGTGATTTTACAGTAGCCGGGGATGAATTGCCGGCTTTTCAAAGGAGACTGGTGCGTATAAATCGGACAGCACTTGCATGGTGCGAGTGCTGTGCGATGATTTCTCGCACCCATTGACTTGCATTAGCGATTATCATGCCAAAATCGCATCAAATCGCAGCATGCTGCGATTTTTTTCTCACACCAATTTCTGATGAGAAAAAAAATCGCAAATGAGAACTCACCTATTGAATAACATTGGTCAGATTTGAATCCGATTTTTTTTTGTCTGATTATCATCTGTTTTCGGCGCCAGTGAGTATGAGCCCTTAATCATCAAATCTGATGTCTGTTTTGCAGTGGGTAAGCCGACACAGGGGATAAAATGAGCTGCCTTTGTTAAACGATCGACCACCACTAGAATGGTGTTCTTCCTTTGAGAGGTTGGTAACTCCACAATGAAGTCCATAGAAATGGATCCCCACGGGCGGGACGGGGTGGGAAGCGGTTGCAACAGACCAGTTGGTGAGGAGCGTGGTGTTTTGCATCTTGCACAGACTTTACATGAAGTGACATAGTTTAAAACGTCTTTCCTGTAAGTGGGCCACCAAAAGAAACGAGAAAGAAATTCTTGTGTCTTTCGAATTCCTCTATGCCCAGCTATCTTGGAATCGTGGATGAGTTGCAATACTCTCAATCTGACTGTTTCAGGTATATACAGGCATTGTCCCTGAATCCACACACCATTCTTAAAGACAAGACTTACGTCCCTTGGGGGTTGTGCTAACAAAGAATCCGCATGGTATGCTTCCTTGATGTCTTTAAGTAGATCTTGATTATGAATCACTCCCAGGAATCTAGAGTTAGGAAGAATAGTCTTAGGAGGAGTAAGTGGATGGGTCTCTGTTGAATGAATCCTAGACAGTGCATCAGCCTTTCCATTGCGCGATCCTGGCCTATAAGAAATTACAAAATTAAATTGATTTAGGAAAAGATTCCAGCGAGCCTGGCAGGAGTCAGGCACTTAGCCGACCTGAGAAATTCAAGGTTACGATGGTCTGTCAGGACGACTATTTGCTGTGCAGCTCCCTGAAGAAGGTGTCTCCATTCCTTGAAGGCGACAATAATGGCCAACAATTCTCTATTGCCCACCTCGTAGTTCCTCTCAGCCAAAGATAACCGCTGGGAAAAGAAAGCACAGGGATGCAAGACATTCTTCTCACCTGTTCTCTGAGAGAGTATAGCTCCAACGGCACAGTCTGAAGCATCCACCTCTATTATGAAGGCAAGTTCGGGGTTGGGATGTACTAAGATAGGTGCGGTGGTAAATTTATCCTTTAGACGGGAAAATGCTTCCTGGGCTTTCGGGGTCCAGGAGAACCTAGACTCTTTCCGGGTTAGTTGGGTGATAGGTGACACTACCTCAGAGAAATTCCTAATAAAACGTCTATAGAAGTTGGCAAACCCGATGAAGCGCTGCACCTCCTTCACATTCCTAGGAATTGGCCAATCCTTGATGGCTTGGGTCTTGCTTCCATCCATACTAATCCCTTGCGTGGACAGTACATACCCCAGAAATTGAATTTCGGTCCTATGGAATTCACACTTTTCAAGTTTGATGTAAAGATGGTTCTGGCTTAGGCGTTCTAAGACCATTCTCACATGTCCATGATGTTCCTCTGTGGAGTTAGAAAAAATTAAAATATCATCCAGATAAATCACCAAGAATGTATCTAGGAGATCCCTGAAGATGTCATTCACCAAGTGTTGGAAAGTGGCTGGGGCGGTACACAGAAAAAAGGCATGACTGTTGTGAATGTGCTAGAAATGAATTCTGAGCAGAAGCTCCCTCTGGTGGTTACAAACAGTACTGAACTATCCAATGAAGATTGTGAAGATTGGCGATCAGGTGTTACTGACTGGTCTTATATAAGGGAGGTTCCCTCCCATCAGGGTTGCCGGTGATCAATTGTTCTGGTCTCATCTTTGATTCCTGTTCACTTTGTAGCCTGCTGTTTCGTGCCTGCATCTTCTGCTAACAGATAAGACATTTTCTTCTTTTTGTTTTTTGTGCCTGCTTTTTGCATTTTGTCCTGCACTTCTGTGGGGGTCTGCCGGGTCCCCTCCGGGGCTTGTACTCCTCTCAGTTTAGTTCAGCCACTGTTGTTTGTTCATTTGCCTTTTCCAGTTTTTTCAGTGGCTGCTTTTTAGTTTTTGTTACACCAGAGAACTAATTTAGGTGTAGAGGTCGTGTGATCTCAGGTGTTTTTGTAATTAGTAGAGTTGGTACTTTTCAGGGTTTTTTGGGGTTGCAGTAAGTGTCCTTCCTATCCTTTTCTATTTAGGAAGTTTGGGCCCCAACGTTTGCTCATACTATTTTCTGTCTGTGTCACTATTTCCTCTTGTCTAACCGCCATTACATGTTTGGGGCTTTCTATGTACATTGGGGGTCTGCTCCGGGGCAAATAGTTTTCCTCTTTCTGTCTTTAGGTGTAGTTAGCTTCTCAGGCTGTGACGAGGCGTCTAGGACCAACGTAGGTACGCTCCACGGCTGCCTTTAGTTGTGGTGGTTAGTCAGGGTACTGCAATCCCATAGATTCCAACCTCTGGTGTATTTCCTTTTTTGCTTGCTCTCCTCAGCTACCAAATCATAACACATGACTAGATATTCAAAGTGTCCATAGCGTGACCTGAATGCAGTCTTCCATTCATCCCCAGGTCTAATATGGACCAAGTTATAGGCCACACGGAGATCCAGTTTATAGAAAATTTTGGCATGCCGCACTCTCTCCAATAACTCAGGGATTAAAGGCAATGGATAACGGTTTCTAATAGTAACCTTATTGAGCTCCCTATAGTCTATGCAGGGTCTCAGAGATCCATCTTTCTTCTTCACAAAGAAGATGGGTGCACCTGCAGGAGATGAAGAGGGGCGTATGAAGCCCTTGGCTAGATTTTCGTCTATGTAGTCCTTCAAAGCCTTTAGCTCGGGCCCCGCCAGGGGGTAGATCTTACCAAAAGGTATCTCTGCTCCAGGCAATAATTCAATTGGACAATCATATGGACGATGAGGGGGAAGCTGGTCAGCGTTCTTCTTGTCACATAAATCCACATAGTCCTGGTATACAGTTGGTAGTTCAGGGACTGACATGGTTCCTTTAGGAACAGAGCAAGCTGAAACTTCTGGACTCATCTGTTTCTCCGGAAAGTGTAATTCCTTGGTCTCCCAGTTAATCGTAGGTTCTGAGCCTGCAGCCATGGTAGCCCTAGAATAATGGGAAAGTGGGGAGAAGAGATAAGCATAAAGGACAGTTTCTCCTGATGATCTTTACCCATAAGGACCCTCAAAGGCTCCGTTTCCTAATCCACTGGTCCAGAGGTCAGCAGGGAGCCATCCACAGTCTCCATCTGTACTGGAGTAGCCTTCTTCACTGAACGTATCCCCTGTTTCAGAGCAAAGGAGATAACCATAAAATTTCCACTTGCCCTGAGTCGATCATAGCAGAGCTAGACACCCAGACTGAGTCAACCCAGAGTTTGATGGAAAGGAAGCAATGAGAATTGTTTTTCTTACAACTCAGCTGGGACACCGCTGAGGAAAGTTGAAAAATTGCAGCGTTTACACAGTCATCGTCCTCAGAACTAACAGAGTTTAAGTCCGAGAAATCAATATCTCTTGCTGCAGATCTCTCTGGAGCCTGAGGCTCGGACATGACAGATCTCCTCTCGCAACACTCACAGTGAATGACTGCTGCAGTAGTCTTACGAGAACGGCTGGGGCAGTTTATAATGAAGTGCCCTGACTTACCACAGTAGAAACATAGATTTTCCTTTAAACGATGTTCTTTGCGTGCATCACTAACCCGTCTTTGTAAAGAGTCCACCTGCATGGGTTCAGGTTCTGGTTCCCGTGTGATCCTACTCAAAGGTTCCTTAGCTGAGGAGGGAGGTAGGAAAATGTTAGTGCGATTAATTTCGAACCATCTCTCTTGTCTGCATTCAGTCAGATGAGCATCAATACGGATGCAGTAGTTAATAAAGTCACCTAACGCAGTGGGAGGGTCGGCACGAGCAAGTTCATCCTTAATCAGTGGAGACAACCCTTTCCGAAAAATAGATTTTTTGGCGGAACTGTCCCAAGTGGTATCGAGAGCCCATCACCTGAAATCCAAGGCATATTCGGCTACTGAGCGCTTACCTTGGCGCAAAGTTAACATGGCTGCTTCAGCTGTTGCACCTCAATTGGGGTCATCAAACACCTGCCCCATGGCTGAAATGAAAGCATCAAGATGATTCAAACATTCATCTCCAGTCTTAATCAGAGGGTTTGCCCACATCAAAGCCTTGTTGGTAAGCAACATGATTATAGTAAGCACTTTGGATCGTTCAGTGGGAAATTGTGAAGCATGTGCAGAGAAAAATAGATTGCATTGGTTAATAAATCCCCTGAATTTCTCACGTTCACCGCCAAAATGAAAAGAGGGTAACTTGGGGATCCCAGAACTCGGGGTTATGGCTGGAGTCTGGACTCGTTCCTCTAGAGCCTCAATCCTGGCTCGTAAATCCTGGGTAGTTTGTCCAAACACTTGCAAATTGTGATTAGTGAGGTCCTGTAGACTTGCAAAACGGGTCTTTATAGTCTGTATATCTGCAAGGATTGTATCAGTCACTCCGCAAAGCTCCTTTATGCGAGCCTCCATCTTCCAGATCTTTTAAGGCAGAAGTACTGAAAGGAGAAGAGGAAAGAAAAAAAAAAAATAGTGTTTACCTGTGGTAACACTCCAGAGTAAAATTAAGGGAATGCGCTCACCTGGAATGGTTGTGAGAAGTCACAACCACTGTCATCACAGAAGGTATAAACGGACATCTGACATCCACGTCACAGCAGACACGGCCTTCCCAGACCCAGCAGACACTAACGTTGGCTTCAGAATCTTGTGATGTATGGTGTACAGTTCATATAGCGTCTTGTGCTTGGGTGCGAGGAAAAAATGCAGAAACAGATTGTGCAGAGGTTCTATTGGCCTGGGTGTCACTGGGAAATATTAAACTATTGCAGGTCCTGCTCCACATGTCAGTTAACCGCCCCATCTTTCACTTTTGGAGTCCCCTCCTGCCATTATTGAAGTGCTGTTTGAGATAATTGATATGGACTTAGTCGGTCCCCTGGTTAAATCAGCTCGTGAGCATCAGTATATATTGGTCATCCTGGACTATGCCACATGCTATCCTGAGGCAATTCCCCTAAGAAACTCCTACGTGAAGAGTATAGCCGGCGAATTGGTCCATGTGTGATGTATGGTGTACAGTTCATATAGCGTCTTGTGCTTGGGTGCAGGAAAACACATGAGACACAGGTTTGATATGGAAGGACTTGTATTACTTCATACAAGTAGACAAAAGGGTCACACAGTTTGCAGGTACAGAGGCAGGAGACACAGCAGGCCAGAGTAACTTTAAGCTCAGCAATAATCTCCTCAACAGGTTCAGGATCTCTTCTCTGTTACCGTAATTCCCTTGCAAATGTGGATTTATCAAACAGCAGGTTTCCAGAGTCCACAAGTGTTCCAAAGTTCCTCAATAGGAAATGGCTAGAGTACAAAGTCCAAGGTTTCCAGGAGTCAGGTCACAGGCTGACTGCAGGCTTGATTCTGAAGCACTGATTGATCAGCTGAGGCTGCTTAAGAGGCAAGAGGGAGAGAATCAGGGCGAGAACATGAAAGCTGGAAACTCCATATTGACTGAGGGCAAGATAGCTGCAGCAAGACAGAAAGCAAAATGAGTAAACTGAGTTTCAAGAAACATGTCAAAAGAGACAAAGAACCTTACACCATGTGTTTTCTCGGACAGGTTTACCGAAGGAGATCCTGACCGACCAGGAAAGACATTTTATGAGTAAGGTGATGAGGGAGTTATGCAAGGTCCTGCAAATCTCCCAGTTGAGGACTTCAGTGTACCATTCTCAGACAGATGGCCTTGTTGACAGATTTAATAAAACACTGAAGAGCATGCTGAAAAAAGCCATAGAGAAAGATGGTAGAGACTGGAACTGTCTCTTACCATATCTACTGTTCTCCATCCATGAGGTTCCCCAGGCC
>JARQOD010005727.1:0-46519 GCA_033576555.1 Oophaga sylvatica
CATTATAGTGCAGAGCCAACAACATGAAACAGTTGTGTGCCTGTGTGCTGGTAACCTAGAACAAAAATATACTGCAGGATAGTCAGTATATATAGGGTGCAGGAAGGAGACATATACTGCAGTATGGGCTGTATATAGAAGGGAGAGCAAGGAGAGATATACTTTAACTTGTGCTGTTTATGGAGGGGACAGAAAGAAAAGATATGCTGCAAAATGGGCTTTATATACCGGAAACAGAAAGGAGAGATATACTACAGGATGGGCTGTATATAGAGAGTACGCAACGGAGAGATATTCTGCAGTATTAAGCTCTGTGCACAGAGGGCAAGATAAGTTGAGTTGTATTTGTTGTCTGCTGCTGAGAGTTCAGTGATGTGAAAGTGCAAATAGCATTTTATTGATACACATTACACAGGATTATCTTCTTCTACTTACATTAACAAAACAGCATTTTCAGTTTGACATCACTGATCTGTCTGCATCACAAATCTCTGCACTGCCGTTGTGAAGAAGTGCAGGACAGTTGTTCTCTGCTAATGATGTAAAACCACACTGCAACTATACTGATGTAGATGGCAGAAGATAAAATTGGTCATGCATGATACTGTACAGGAGCAGAGAAAACAGATAGCCGAGAAGGTGAATTCCATACCACCCATTGTGCCATGTGAAACTGGATGCACAGAAAGGGAAATATAAATTAAAAAAAGACACAAAGGTACAAGAAAGAAATGTTATGTTGGGCTTAGCTAGTATACAGTAATGGCCAAAAGTTTTGAGAATGACACAAATATTAATTTTTACAAAGTCTACTGCTTCACTTTTTCTAATGGCAATTTGCATATACTCCAGAATGTTATAAAGAGTGATCAGCTTAACAGCAATTACTTGCAAAGTCATTATTTGGCTAGAAAATGAACTTTATCCCCCAAAACACATTTCAACATCATTGCAGCCCTGCCTTAAAAGGACCAGCTAACCTCTTTTCAGTGATTGCTCCATTAACACAGGTGTGGGTGTTGATGAGGACATGGCTGGAGATCAATCTGTCATGATTAAGTAAGAATGACACCACTGGACACTTTAAAAGGAGGCTGGTGCTTGGCATCATTGTTTCTCTCCTGTTAACCATGGTTATCTCTAAAGAAACAAGTGCAGTCATCATTGCAATGCACAAAAATGGCCTAACAGGGAAGAGTATCGCAGCTAGAAAGATTGCACCTCAGTCAACAATCTATCGCATCATCAAGAACTTCAAGGAGAGAGGTTCCATTGTTGCCAAAAAGGCTCCAGGGCACCCAAGAAAGCCCAGCAAGCGCCAGGACCGTCTCTTAAAAGTGTTTCAGCTGCAGGATCGGGCTACCAGCAGTGCAGAGCTTGCTCAGGAATGGCAGCAGGCAGGTGTGAGTGCATCTGCACGCACTGTGAGGCGGAGACTCTTGGAGCAAGGCCTGGTCTCAAGGAGGGCAGCAAAGAAACCACTTCTCTCCAGAAAAAACATCATGGACAGACTGATATTCTGCAAAAGGTACAGGCAGTGGACTGCTGAGGACTGTGGTAAAGTTATTTTCTCTGATGAATCCCCTTTTCGATTGTTTGTTACATCAGGAAAACGCCTCATTCGGAGAAGACAAGATGAGCGCTACCACCAGTCTTGTCTCATGCCAACTGTTAAGCATCCTGAAACCATTCATGTGTGGGGTTGCTTCTCAGCCAAGGGAATCGGCTCTCTCACAGTCTTGCCTAAAAACACAGCCATGAATAAAGAATGGTACCAGAATGTCCTCCAAGAGCAACTTCTCCCAACCCTCCAAGAACAGTTTGGCGATCAACAATGCCTTTTCCAGCATGATGGAGCACCTTGCCATAAAGCAAAGGTGATAACTAAATGGCTCAGGGAACAAAACATAGAGATATTGGGTCCATGGCCTGGAAACTCCCCAGATCTTAATCCCATTGAGAACTTGTGGTCAATCATCAAGAGACGGGTGGACAAACAAAAACCTAAAAATTCTGACAAAATGAAAGCATTGATTGTGCAAGAATGGACTGCTATCAGTCAGGATTTGGTCCAGAAGTTGATTGAGAGCATGCCAGGGAGAATTGCAGAGGTCCTGAAGAAGAAGGGTCAACACTGCAAATATTGACTTGCTGGATTAACTCATTGTAACTTTCAATATAAGCTTTTGTTACTCATATGTTTGCAATTATTATATTTCTGTCTGTGATAAAAACATCTGTCAAACACACATAAAAACCAGAGGCCAGCAGATCATATGAAAATATAATATTTGTGTCATTCTCAAAACTTTTGGCCATGACTGTAGTAGCCATAAGTTTGCATGTACTTTGCTTTTAAGAAACAATGTGATTGCGTCAATAATCCTATAAGTATTTCATAGTATATATCCTTATTTCTTCATTTTCTGATGTTATAGGCTATATGTAACCAGTGTTTGATGTTTTGTCCATATACAGCTTATTATCTTTTGAAATTGCTAGGTAGAGGTTCAAAGCAAAAATATAATTTCTAGTCCGTACTGATAAATCTTTAATACCTTGTGATCGTCTAGCACGTTTCAAGAATAAAATGAGGTGAGCTGGAAGATATTATGGAAAGGATGACTCCAATTTTGTGCATGTTTATTTTTAGACTATCTAAAGTCATCCATCTTTAGGGTTGAAGGTGCAAAGAACATGAAATCATTATGTTCAGGGAAATTGTCATAGGCAGCGTGTTTTACTACGCATAATACAAAGATTCTTACAGAATTCCTTTATGTCTCATATATCCTCAAAGTCATTGGCCCAGATTTATCATAGAAATTACAACCCAATTCCAGCATAACTTTTTTTGAAGAGTAGCAAAATTTTAGGGTAACTCCTGATTACCCAAAAATATTGAAAATTTTGTCATTTTCGCTGCAGTTTTGACAACTTCTGCCAAAATAAGTGGGGAAGGACACAAATTCATGACTAGAGATGAATGAGCCAATCAAGGTTCGGTTCAATTTGCTGAACGTTTAGATGTTCGCCAAATGGTTTGACGAAGTACCAGAATCCCATTAAATTCAATGGGAGGCTAAATCAAACGTATACACAATACCATAAGGGGTAACAAAAAGCTTCCCAAACAGCTAAAATTAGAGGTAGACACCATGAAAAGTGGCATCAATTGACCCACAGTAGAAATTTGCAAATGGCACTGCAGCAGTCAGCCATGAGCCATGCATGAGGAATCAGGGTCTGGGCCAGCATTTACAGCTTTGAATTGAAGTTTGAATGAGGACTTGATGGTTAAGGGAGCGGTGTAAGTCTTAGTAACATAATTAGCAAGTAACATAGTTAGCAAGGCCAAAAAAGATATCTGTCCATCCAGTTCAGCCTATATTCCGTCACAATAAATCACCAGATCTACATTCTTCTTAAGAACCTAATAACTGTAAGATACAATATTGTTACACTCCAGGAAGACAGCCAGGTCTCTCTTTAACCTCTCGACTGAGTACGCCATCACCACCTCCTCTGGCAAGGAATTCCAGATTCTCACTGCCCTAACAGTAAAGAATCCTCTTCTATGTTGGAGGAAAAACCTTCTCTCCTCCAGACGCAGAGAATGTCCCTTGTGAAGTCACCTTCCTTGGTATAAACAGATCCTCGGAAAGATATTTGTATTGCCCCTTATATACTTATGCATGGTTATTAGATCGCCCCTCAGTCGTCATTTTTCTAGACTAAATAATCTTAATTTTGATCATCTCTCTGGGTATTGCAGTTCCCCCATCCCCTTTATTAATTTTGTTGCCCTCCTTTGTACTCTCTCTAGTTCCATTACATCCTTCATGAGCACCTGTGCCCAAAACTGTACACAGTACTCCATGTGCGGTTTAACCAGGGATTTGTACAGAGGCAGTATAATGCTCTCATCATGTGTATCCAGACCTCTTTTAATGCACCCCATGATCCTGTTTGCCTTGGTAGCCGCTGCCTGGCACTGGCTGCTCCAGGTAAGTTTATCATTAAGTAGGATCCCCAAGTCCTTTTCCATGTCATATTTACCCAGTGGTTTCCCGTTCAGTGTGTAATGGTGATATTGATTCCTTCTTCCAATGTGTATAACCTTACATTTATCATTGTTAAACTGCATTGGCCACCTTTCGGCCCAAGTTTCCAACTTATCCAGATCCATCTGTAGCAGAATACTATCTTCTCTTGTATTGACTGCCTTACATACAGTAATGGCCAAAAGTTTTGAGAATGACACAAATATTAATTTTTACAAAGTCTACTGCTTCACTTTTTCTAATGGCAATTTGCATATACTCCAGAATGTTATAAAGAGTGATCAGCTTAACAGCAATTACTTACAAAGTCAATATTTGGCTAGAAAATGAACTTTATCCCCAAAACACATTTCAACATCATTGCAGCCCTGCCTTAAAATGACCAGCTAACCTCTTTTCAGTGATTGCTCCATTAACACAGGTGTGGGTGTTGATGAGGACATGGCTGGAGATCAATCTGTCATGATTAAGTAAGAATGACACCACTGGACACTTTAAAAGGAGGTTGGTGCTTGGCATCATTGTTTCTCTTCTGTTAACCATGGTTATCTCTAAAGAAACACGTGCAGTCATCATTGCAATGCACAAAAATGGCCTAACAGGGAAGAGTATCGCAGCTAGAAAGATTGCACCTCAGTCAACAATCTATCGCATCATCAAGAACTTCAAGGAGAGAGGTTCCATTGTTGCCAAAAAGGCTCCAGGGCACCCCAAGAAAGCCCAGCAAGCGCCAGGACCGTCTCTTAAAAGTGTTTCAGCTGCAGGATCGGGCTACCAGCAGTGCAGAGCTTGCTCAGGAATGGCAGCAGGCAGGTGTGAGTGCATCTGCACGCACTGTGAGGCGGAGACTCTTGGAGCAAGGCCTGGTCTCAAGGAGGGCAGCAAAGAAACCACTTCTCTCCAGAAAAAACATCATGGACAGACTGATATTCTGCAAAAGGTACAGGCAGTGGACTGCTGAGGACTGTGGTAAAGTTATTTTCTCTGATGAATCCCCTTTTCGATTGTTTGTTACATCAGGAAAACGCCTCATTCGGAGAAGACAAGATGAGCGCTACCACCAGTCTTGTCTCATGCCAACTGTTAAGCATCCTGAAAACATTCATGTGTGGGGTTGCTTCTCAGCCAAGGGAATCGGCTCTCTCACAGTCTTGCCTAAAAACACAGCCATGAATAAAGAATGGTACCAGAATGTCCTCCAAGAGCAACTTCTCCCAACCCTCCAAGAACAGTTTGGCGATCAACAATGCCTTTTCCAGCATGATGGAGCACCTTGCCATAAAGCAAAGGTGATAACTAAATGGCTCAGGGAACAAAACATAGAGATATTGGGTCCATGGCCTGGAAACTCCCCAGATCTTAATCCCATTGAGAACTTGTGGTCAATCATCAAGAGACGGGTGGACAAACAAAAACCTAAAAATTCTGACAAAATGAAAGCATTGATTGTGCAAGAATGGACTGCTATCAGTCAGGATTTGGTCCAGAAGTTGATTGAGAGCATGCCAGGGAGAATTGCAGAGGTCCTGAAGAAGAAGGGTCAACACTGCAAATATTGACTTGCTGGATTAACTCATTGTAACTTTCAATATAAGCTTTTGTTACTCATATGTTTGCAATTATTATATTTCTGTCTGTGATAAAAACATCTGTCAAACACACATAAAAACCAGAGGCCAGCAGATCATATGAAAATATAATATTTGTGTCATTCTCAAAACTTTTGGCCATGACTGTAGTAGCCATAAGTTTGCATGTACTTTGCTTTTAAGAAACAATGTGATTGCGTCAATAATCCTATAAGTATTTCATAGTATATATCCTTATTTCTTCATTTTCTGATGTTATAGGCTATATGTAACCAGTGTTTGATGTTTTGTCCATATACAGCTTATTATCTTTTGAAATTGCTAGGTAGAGGTTCAAAGCAAAAATATAATTTCTAGTCCGTACTGATAAATCTTTAATACCTTGTGATCGTCTAGCACGTTTCAAGAATAAAATGAGGTGAGCTGGAAGATATTATGGAAAGGATGACTCCAATTTTGTGCATGTTTATTTTTAGACTATCTAAAGTCATCCATCTTTAGGGTTGAAGGTGCAAAGAACATGAAATCATTATGTTCAGGGAAATTGTCATAGGCAGCGTGTTTTACTACGCATAATACAAAGATTCTTACAGAATTCCTTTATGTCTCATATATCCTCAAAGTCATTGGCCCAGATTTATCATAGAAATTACAACCCAATTCCAGCATAACTTTTTTTGAAGAGTAGCAAAATTTTAGGGTAACTCCTGATTACCCAAAAATATTGAAAATTTTGTCATTTTCGCTGCAGTTTTGACAACTTCTGCCAAAATAAGTGGGGAAGGACACAAATTCATGACTAGAGATGAATGAGCCAATCAAGGTTCGGTTCAATTTGCTGAACGTTTAGATGTTCGCCAAATGGTTTGACGAAGTACCAGAATCCCATTAAATTCAATGGGAGGCTAAATCAAACGTATACACAATACCATAAGGGGTAACAAAAAGCTTCCCAAACAGCTAAAATTAGAGGTAGACACCATGAAAAGTGGCATCAATTGACCCACAGTAGAAATTTGCAAATGGCACTGCAGCAGTCAGCCATGAGCCATGCATGAGGAATCAGGGTCTGGGCCAGCATTTACAGCTTTGAATTGAAGTTTGAATGAGGACTTGATGGTTAAGGGAGCGGTGTAAGTCTTAGTAACATAATTAGCAAGTAACATAGTTAGCAAGGCCAAAAAAGATATCTGTCCATCCAGTTCAGCCTATATTCCGTCACAATAAATCACCAGATCTACATTCTTCTTAAGAACCTAATAACTGTAAGATACAATATTGTTACACTCCAGGAAGACAGCCAGGTCTCTCTTTAACCTCTCGACTGAGTACGCCATCACCACCTCCTCTGGCAAGGAATTCCAGATTCTCACTGCCCTAACAGTAAAGAATCCTCTTCTATGTTGGAGGAAAAACCTTCTCTCCTCCAGACGCAGAGAATGTCCCCTTGTGAAGTCACCTTCCTTGGTATAAACAGATCCTCGGAAAGATATTTGTATTGCCCCTTATATACTTATGCATGGTTATTAGATCGCCCCTCAGTCGTCATTTTTCTAGACTAAATAATCTTAATTTTGATCATCTCTCTGGGTATTGCAGTTCCCCCATCCCCTTTATTAATTTTGTTGCCCTCCTTTGTACTCTCTCTAGTTCCATTACATCCTTCATGAGCACCTGTGCCCAAAACTGTACACAGTACTCCATGTGCGGTTTAACCAGGGATTTGTACAGAGGCAGTATAATGCTCTCATCATGTGTATCCAGACCTCTTTTAATGCACCCCATGATCCTGTTTGCCTTGGTAGCCGCTGCCTGGCACTGGCTGCTCCAGGTAAGTTTATCATTAAGTAGGATCCCCAAGTCCTTTTCCATGTCATATTTACCCAGTGGTTTCCCGTTCAGTGTGTAATGGTGATATTGATTCCTTCTTCCAATGTGTATAACCTTACATTTATCATTGTTAAACTGCATTGGCCACCTTTCGGCCCAAGTTTCCAACTTATCCAGATCCATCTGTAGCAGAATACTATCTTCTCTTGTATTGACTGCCTTACATACAGTAATGGCCAAAAGTTTTGAGAATGACACAAATATTAATTTTTACAAAGTCTACTGCTTCACTTTTTCTAATGGCAATTTGCATATACTCCAGAATGTTATAAAGAGTGATCAGCTTAACAGCAATTACTTACAAAGTCAATATTTGGCTAGAAAATGAACTTTATCCCCCAAAACACATTTCAACATCATTGCAGCCCTGCCTTAAAATGACCAGCTAACCTCTTTTCAGTGATTGCTCCATTAACACAGGTGTGGGTGTTGATGAGGACATGGCTGGAGATCAATCTGTCATGATTAAGTAAGAATGACACCACTGGACACTTTAAAAGGAGGTTGGTGCTTGGCATCATTGTTTCTCTTCTGTTAACCATGGTTATCTCTAAAGAAACACGTGCAGTCATCATTGCAATGCACAAAAATGGCCTAACAGGGAAGAGTATCGCAGCTAGAAAGATTGCACCTCAGTCAACAATCTATCGCATCATCAAGAACTTCAAGGAGAGAGATTACATTGTTGCCAAAAAGGCTCCAGGGCGCCCAAGAAAGACCAGCAAGCGCCAAGACCGTCTCTTAAAAGTGTTTCAGCTGCGGGATCGGGCTACCAGCAGTGCAGAGCTTGCTCAGGAGTGGCAGCAGGCAGGCGTGAGTGCATCTGCATGCACTGTGAGGCGGAGACTCTTGGAGCAAGGCCTGGTCTCAAGGAGGGCAGCAAAGAAGCCACTTCTCTCCAGAAAAAACATCATGGACAGACTGATATTCTGCAAAAGGTACAGGCAGTGGACTGCTGAGGACTGGGGTAAAGTTACTTTCTCTGATGCATCCCCTTTTCGATTGTTTGGGACATCAGGAAAACGCCTCATTCGGAGAAGACAAGGTGAGCGCTACCACCAGTCTTGTCTCATGCCAACTGTTAAGCATCCTGAAAACATTCATGTGTGGGGTTGCTTCTCAGCCAAGGGAATCGGCTCTCACACAGTCTTGCCTAAAAACACAGCCATGAATAAAGAATGGTACCAGAATGTCCTCCAAGAGCAACTTCTCCCAACCCTCCAAGAGCAGTTTGGCAATCAACAATGCCTTTTCCAGCATGATGGAGCACCTTGCCATAAAGCAAAGGTGATAACTAAATAACTCAGGGAACAAAACATACAGATTTTGGGTCCATGGCCTGGAAACTCTCCAGATCTTAATCCCATTGAGAACTTGTGGTCAATCATCAAGAGACGGGTGGACAAACAAAAACCTAAAAATTCTGACAAAATGAAAGCATTGATTGTGCAAGAATACACTGCTATCAGTCAGGATTTGGTCCAGAAGTTGATTGAGAGCATGCCAGGGAGAAATGCAGAGGTCCTGAAGAAGAAGGGTCAACACTGCAAATATTGACTTGCTGCATTAACTCATTCTAACTGTCAATATAAGCTTTTGTTACTCATATGTTTGCAATTATTATATTTCTGTCTGTGATAAAAACATCTGTCAAACACACATAAAAACCAGAGGGCAGCAGATCATGTGAAAATATAATATTTGTGTCATTCTCAAAACTTTTGGCCATGACTGTACTTTTGTATCATCTGCAAATATCGATATTTTACTGTGTAAACCTTCTACTAGGTCGTTAATAAATATGTTGAAGAGAATAGGTCCCAACTAGAGATGAGCGACTTTGCCTTTCTTTATGGCCGAGTCGGGTTTCGTGAAACCCGACTTTCTCAAAAGTCGAGTCGAAAGAAGTCAGTCGACTAACGGAAATGGTCGGGTCGGAGTCGAAAATCCGACCCCAATGCAAGTCAATGGGGAATAAAAGTCGGCAGGGAGTGGAGGACAGTAAAAACACCTACAGTGCCCATTTCAATGCCAACGACATCAATTCTTATTACTTAAGCTTGTCAACCTTAATTAACTTTATAATAATAGTAACGCATTGAAAACTGGGGGTTATTTGGCTAAAGTTGTGAGGGGGGCAGGGCTGGCTCCAGGTTTTCATGGGCCCCGGGCCAAAGAGTCTCAGTGGGCCCCTTTAACACATACCACAATTCATGATGCTCCAATATGGCAGAGAAATATAGGTATAGTACAAAGCCAAATACTTCACTTCTTACATTACATGAGTGATATCTATTGTAAATTCTACAATAGCTCCAAAAACGGACATGATGCTCCAGTGTGTGATGAGCCCCATATAATGATCCAAAAATAATGGTCTCCATATACAATGCTCTATATATAATGTTCTCCATGTGATGCTCCATAGATAATGTGCCCCATATGATGCGCCATATATAATGGACCCAATATGATGCTCCAGTATATGATGTGCCCATGGATGATGCTCCAGTGTATAATGAGCCCTATCTATGCTGCTCAAGTGTATGATGGGCCCCATATATAATTCTCCAGTGTATAATGCTCCCCATATATTGCCCAAACCACTAAAAAAATGAATTACCTCTCCTCGCTGGGCACTGCTCTACTCTGGACTCCTCAGCATCGCCATCTTCGAGATCTCTGCACTGTGACTGTTCAGGCAAAGGGCGCACAGAAGTGACATCATCGCGCTCTCTGACCTGAATGTCACTGTCAGGAAACACGGAAGACGTCACAGCGGTGAAGCAGGGAGAGGTAAGTATTGCAAGTGCTGGGGCCCTGAGAAAGAAGGGGGGGCACACTCATGGGCGCCGGGGACTGGCACAGGGACCCTCATAGTACGCCAGTGTCTCTGACGGCGAGTGGGCTCCCCACCTGCTCAGGGCCGGTCACTTGCCCGGGTGCGCCATGTGCTGACCCCGACCCTGGGGGGGGGTACAGCCCAGTTAGGGAGGTAGAAAAACTGGCATATGTTGAGGTGTAGGCTGGACGTTCAGCAGCTGCAAATGGAGGAATTGGAGAAGTCGGGGGAAGAGGAGGACAAAGCGAGCCATTTTGCTGGCAACCAATGTGTCATCAGGGGAAGGTGGGACAAAATCCATTGAAACCCAGGCATGGTTCATTTTATTGAAGGTAAGATCACCTATATTTTGGGTCGACAGCCAGGTCCGTCTTTCTGTCAGGATTGATCCAGCAGCACTGAAGACTCTTTCTGATAGCACACTGCCAGCAGGGCAAGCAAGCTCCTGTAAGGCATATTGTGCCAATTCAGGCGTTCAGTTTACAGGCCCAGTAGTCAAAGGGGAATGAACTGTGAGTGAGAACATCGATAGGGGAGGAGAGGTAATTTTGAACCATAGTTGACAACTGTTGTCTCCTGTCTGTTGCAATCGATTCAGTATTACCAGTCATGTGAGCGGTACTCGAGAAATCAGACCACAACATGGTCATGAAACCTCTGTCTCCAATGACACTTCGGCTGTGTGCACCATGAACACCTCTTCCATTTGGCCCAGTACGGCTCGAGGCAGAACCTGCATCGCTGTTGTGTGCTGGGAATGCCTCTAACAAACGCTTTACCAGAGTTGCTTGTTTGTTCGCCAATATTAGCTCTAGGTTCTCCTGTGGCAGGATGTTCTGTAATTTGCCTTTATAGCGTGGATCGAGGATGCTCTCCAACCAGTAGTTGTCATCCTTCATAATTTTGGAAATGCGGTAGTCCCTTTTTAGGATCCGCAAGACATAATCACATATGTGGGCCAATGTTCTAGGTGTCAATGATGCACTGCCAGTGGTGGGTGGAGGAGCACTTTCTGCCAAATCAACATCCCTCCATTCACGCACAAAACCCTGTACCTGACCTTGGCAAGCCAACATTTTCTCTTGCCGCCTGAGAAGTATCATCCTCCCCAAAATAATCATACCCCTCATCAGCATCCTCCTCCACTTCCTCTTCTTCCTCCACCTCGTCCAGGACAGTTCCCTGAGCAGACAATTCCTGACTGTGATCAAGGCTTCCCTCCTCCTCTTCCGCTGCAGATGCCTGATCCTTAATGTGCGCCAAAGTTTGCATGTGCAGACGCATAAGTGGGACGCTCATGCTTATGATGGCGTCGTCTGCGCTTACCAGCCGTGTGCATTCCTCAAAACACTGAAGAACTTTACAGAGGTCTTTCAGCTTTGACCACTGCACACCCGACAACTCCATGGACACTCTCAAACTTCCTGCCCGTGGATCCTCCCACAAATGCATTATAGCCTGTCTCTGTTCGCACAGCCTCTCAACCATGTGCATAGTGGAGTTCCACCTTGTTGCAACATCTTTGATTAGGCGGTGCATGGGGAGGTGGAGCGATTGCTGCAGCCTCTGCATACGACTGGAGACTACGGACGAGTGACGGATGTGCGAACACAGTCTTCGCACCTTATGGAGCAGGTCTGGTAACTCCAGATAATTATTTATGAAGCACTGCACCACCAGGTTCAAGGTGTGAGCCAGGCAAGGTATGTGTCTGAGTTTTGCCAGGGCTTTGGCCGCCACAAAATTACGGCCGTTATCACTGACTATCTTGCCTGGCTCAAGATGTAGACTGCCTAGCCATGACTCAGTTTCTCGCTGCAAGTAGTCGGCCAGTACCTCCGCAGTATGTCTGTTGTCGCCCAAAGACATCATCTTTAAAACAGCCTGCTGAAGCTTACCACTAGCTGATCGATAGTGGGACACCTCGTGTGCAACACTGGCAGCTGCAGATGGAGTGCTCGTGCGACTGCGCTCTTTCGACGAGCTTTTGCTTCTGGAGGAGGAGGAGGGTCGAAAACCTACAGCCAACTGTTGCCTATACCGTGGGCTAGGCAGCACTGTCCCACCACCGCTGTCCCTTGTTGACCCTGCATCCACCACATTAACCGAGTGCGCAGTGATGGACACTTAACAGCCCTGGCCATGCCTACTGGCCCATGCATCTGTTGTGAGGTGCACCTTTTCACTCACTGCGCTTTCAACCAAACTGAAGGGCATCATCTCTAATGAGATCAGTTTGGCAATGTAGGCGTTCAAAGCCAGTGAGGTTTTGTAGTCCGTCCACGCTTGCAAGTGCATGGTGTTTAAATGTCTAAGCATGCAACTGGTATTCAATTTTCGGAGATGTTTCCCTCGGCTAAAGGTCCTTCCGCACTTCTTACAGATAAACTTTGCCTCATTAATAGGATTTTGGTCAAAAAAGTGCCACACTACACTCTTCCTTCTATGGGATAAATTTTCAGGGCTTGAACGCTGTGCTAATTTTACCGTCTGGCCAAGCTGTCCTGCAACTCTTTTTGTTTTTAAACACGTTTTTGGACTGCTATGAGCCTGCCAGATTACCGCAGCTGCGATGTCGATGCCTGCCGCGGATTCTCCTCCTCTTCTGAGCTATTGCCAGCGGCACCCTCTTCCCCTAATGGATGCCAATCTGGGTCAACAACTGGGTCATCCATCACCTCCTCTTCAATTTCATCTGCACCTTCCTCTGTATCACCGTGTAAAGTGTTAGAGTATGCGGGAAGGGGCGCCTGAGTTTCATCAGGGTCAGATTTTGGCTCAGTAGACTGCAAGGGCAATGTAGTGCTCTGGGTGTATGTACCAGCAGAATCAGATAGCAGTGGCTGTGCATCAGTGCACTCCATGTCATATTCATCTTGGACTGAGTAATTCAGGATTTCACTTGATAACTTAGGCATGGTATGTGAAAAGAGCTCCATGGAGTAATCTGAAGTGTGGCCTGCCACATCTTTCACTTTTGGTGGGGGTGAAGGACACAAGGAAAGGTGTTGTTCCTGACCAGGAGCCTGCACTAATGACTCAGTGCTTGCATTTTTTGCAACTTCAGAAGAGGAGGCGATAGAGCTGGAGGCTGTTCCAGCAATGTAAGCCAAAACCTGTTCCTGATGCTCCTGCTTTAAAAGCGGTTTACCTAACTGTATTCCCAGAAAAGGGAGCCTTCCAGGCCGTCTGGAGCCAGACGATTACGCAGGCTCAACACCTCCTGCCTTAGGTGCTTTTGGGCTTTTGGCACTACCAGCAGATGCACCACCACCACCACCATCATTCCCAGCTGGCCCCTCCCATCCCAGTCCGCGGCCTCTTCCACCATACTTCCTCATGTTTGGTAAAATGTACCAAAAATACCAGCAGATATATTGTACTATATGAGGAGCGTACAGCTGTATATGGCGTAGGGGAAAAATTAAATCTCCGTATATATTTCCGGAGTCACACATAGACGCTCTCTCAGTATGGATTTGACCATAATAAAAAGAGCAGATATACAGTACTGTATCAGAAGCGGACAGCTGTATACAGTGTAGGGTAAAAAATTGCAATCTCCGTATATATTTCCGGAGTCACACACAGACGCTCACTCAGTATGGATTTGACCGTAATACAAAGAGCAGATATACGGTACTGTCTCAGAAGCGTACAGCTGTATACGGTGTAGGGGGAAATTGCAATCTCCGTATATATTTCCGAAATCACACACAGTCGCTCACTAAGTATGGATTTGACCATAATACAAAGATCAGATATACTGTACTGTCTCAGAAGCGTACAGCTGTATACGGTTTAGGGGAAAATTGCAATCTCCGTATAAATTTCCGGAGTCACACACAGATAGTCAGCAGCATGTATTTGTCCATGATACCAGCCGGTACACGGTAGTGTGTGAGTAGCGTACAGCTCTATACGGTGTGGGAAAAAATGAACTGCCGGTAAGTGTGCAGAAAAAAAAGAAAAAAGTATTAGTGCTGTGTAAAAAGCAGTCTGCACAGCAGTGTACACACAGCAATACAGCTAGCAGGCAGCCTAATAACCAGCACTGCTGCACACAAGAAAATCCTCCCCTGTCACTGCACACTAACTATACAGCACAATTGCTATCAGCACAAGCACAGAAGAACTTCTCTTTCCTGTCTAACTCTCTCCCTACTGATAAACAGCGTCAGCAACCTCTCCCTACTGTTAATATCGGCAGAAGTAAAATGGAGGTCGGCTCTCAGGGCTTTTATAGACACTATGACGCCCCCCAAAGCAAGCCAATCACTGCAATGCCCTTCTCTAAGATGGTGGTGGATGCTGCCCATGTCATCTCGTTGCCCACAGTGTACGTCCTTGCTTATTGGCTGAAAAAAGGCGCCTGCAAGCATTATGGGCGCTCGGGTCGACGACCGCTTAGCCAACTGCACACTATGTTCGCATTTCGGCCAACGAAACCCAACTTAGGTGAAAGTCGGCGACTTTTGAATCTGACCGACCTGTTTCGCTCAACTCTAGTCCCAACACGACCCCTGTGGTACCCCACTGGACACAGCGACCCATTTAGAGAATATACCATTTATAACAACCCTCTGCTTTCTATCACTAAGCCAGTTACTTACCCATTTACACACATTTTCCCCCAGACAGAGCATTCTCATTTTGTGTACCATCCTATTGTGTGGCACGGTATCAAACACTTTGGAAAAATCAAGATATACCACATCCAATGGCTCACCTTGGTCCAGTCTATATCTTACCTCTTCATAAAAACTGATTAGATTGGTTTGACTGGAGAGATTCCACATAAACCCATGCTGATATGAAGTTAAACAGTTATTCTCATTGAGATGATCCAGAATAACTTCCCTCAAAAACCCTTCAAATATTTTACTAACAATAGATGTTAGACTTACTGGCCTATAATTTCCAGGTTCACGTTTAGAGCCCTTTTTGAATATTAGTACCACATTTGCTATGCACCAGTCCTGTGGAATAGACCCCATCACTATAGAGTCCCTAAATATAAGAAATAATGGTTTGTCTATTATATTACTTAGTTCTCTTAGTACTCATGGCTGTATGCCATCCGAACCCGGAGATTTATCTATTTTAATCTTATGTAGCCAATTTCGCACCTCTTCTTGGGTTAGATTGATTGACCCTTAATATAGGGTTTTCCTTGTCGCTCAGCATTTCACCTAGCATTTTATTTTCCCCCGTGAATACCGTGGAGTAGAAGGTCTTCTTAGCTAGGAAACCTGATACCTCATGACACCTCCAATTTTTTTTTTCAGCCACATTCAGATGGCACAAACGTCAGTTTCATACAGTACTATTGATAGAAAAATGTAAGGAAAGTAGCACAGATAGTTGACTGAAAGTAAGTGCACGCCTGGCTGTCTGGAAGCCCTTCTTACACAAGCAACTCAACAGATGGAGACCAACCTTGGAGTCTCCACATTTCAAAAAAATATTGTCACACACCACTAAAGTGGCATCAATTTCCACAGAGAAGAAACAGTATAATAGCCTCTGAAACACCTTTCACTACAGTCAACCCACCAGACGAAGACCCAACTTGGATTATAAACTTTTGAAACAAATATTTTCACACACCAGTAAAGTGGCATCAATTTCCACAGAGTAGAAACAGTAAAATAGGCCTCTGACACACCATGCACTACATACAACCCACCAGATGGAGACCCAATTTGGAGTCTGACTCTCTACATTTAAAAAAAAATGTTTGTTACATCAGCAGCAGTAGCAACAGCAGGCACAGAATCTTCCACAAAGTTGGCACAAACTGCAATAATGCAAGATCAATCCATGACACTAAAAACTTCACCATCGCCTAGTCTGTCTAGTCTGCGACTGGGGTGCAAAAGTCATTGGAGATCTATGACTTTTTCATTTTGATGAAAGTTAGGCAGTCTACACTTTTCAGGGGACAGCCAGATGTGCTTATCTGCTTATCTGTCAGGACACCACCAGTAGCGCTGAAGACACATTCTCAGAGAATGTTGGCTGCAGGGCAGGACAAAACCTCCAAGGCTTGACAGGCAAGCTCAGGCCTCTCTTCCACTTTTGAGGATCAAAATGCAAAAGTGTCCAGACCCTCTGTGACGGCATTGATATTATGCTCCAGATCCTCCTACACCATCCTTTCCAGTCGTTCACAACGTGTCAGACTTGTACTCTGTTCTGCTGGTGCATAGGCTGTTCTAAAAAATGTGTGAAATGACTCACAGATATTGTTTATACTACTTACACTGCTGCTGCTAATGTTTTTGAAATGACACCTTGATATTCACGGGTTTGGACGTCTAGAACTGGGATGCACACTGTGTGCCTGACTGCTATCTTGGGGAAAACCACTCTTAAGATTGTCTACAGGTGTGTTTCGATACTTCAGCATGTGCGCATCTTTTTCCAGGGGGAAGCATCTGGAAAAATTTACTCTAGTACCTTGGATCTAACAGAGTGGCAACCCAGTTGTCAGTACTATTTATAATCCTAAAAATTCGGGTATCATGTTGAAGATATTGCAGCAAGAAGGTGCTCATCTGTCAGGCGCTTACATGAAGTCCATGGCATGTTGGTGGTGGGATAACACTCAAAATTTCTTCCTCCATTTCCTCTTGCCAACCACGGACCACAGAGAGGGTATCATTATGCTCTTAATCTCCTTGCTGTTGCGTGTCCATCACCTTGACCTCCTCCATTTGTTCCTAGGCTCCTGTACCTTCACTAACAGTTTGTCTGGTACTATGAGCCCCCCTAGATAGCTGCAAGCCACCCTCCCATGGTAGCTGTCTGTGCACCAGCAGTCTGAAAATTTAAAGTGTTGTTATGCCTTCTGCATCCTCTTCTTCTTCCACCTCTTACTCTGGGACGCCTCCTCACGCAGACTATAGTGATGAATAGTGATGCTGATAATGGCATTGTCTTCGCTAACGATCTTAATAGCCATTCGGAACTGTGCAGAAGGGTGCAGAGGTCCTTCATCTGTACCCACTTCGCAAGCATGATTTGCACCACGTCCGTACTGCATTTGCACAGGCTATGCAAACTGACATGCTGCACCAGGGCTTATTGCTGCTGCCAAAGTCACGTCAACATGTGCAGAGTGGAATTCAACTATGTCGGAACATCACAAATCAAACGGTAGGCCGAAAGACCTCTGTAGCGATGCAAGTCGATGACCTACGAGATGCGATCCTAGGAAGTGAGCACACAGTGACCGCACTTTCTGCAGCAGTGCATCCAGGCTGGGAAAGTAGTGGAGAAATTGCTGAATCACCAGGTTGAGGAAGTAAGCCAAGCAAGGCACATGTGTAAGCTTTCCCCAATGTAGGGCCGCCACCAGGTTTGCCCCATTATCGCACAAGGCCTTCCTGGCTCCAGGTTAAGTGGAGACAGCCATTGCTCTAACTCGGCCTGGTTAGCTGTCCACAAATCTTGAGCTGTGTTATTGTTATCTCCAAGGCATATTAATTTCAACACTGCCTGAGTTCTGAGCCATGACTGTGCAGTACGGAGGTGGGGGAATTCTATTTTCACTGTTGGGACACGTGCTTGATTAAGAGAGAGGTTGAGGGCACAAGTGGAGGCCCTAGAGTAGGTGGAGGCACCAGAAGAAGTGGAGGAAGTGTTAGATACTGAGGTTTGTCCCGCAAGCTATTGGGATTCCAAGACTTGCGGATCAATCCCTTTACCGCCTTCCCCTGTCATGGTTTACTGGGTTCTCAGGCCAGGTAGTCGCAGGGTTAACTCGGTTGGCCTCTTTCTGGGACCTGGGAGGCTTTTTATAGCCTCACTGTGAGGCCAATCATTGTCGTTTATACTCTGATTTTTGGCTGAGCGTGTCTGACCCTGTTGTGCCTGTGCCAGTGCTTTATGCCTGTGCTACGTTTTGTCTGTCTGGTTCTGATTTGGCTATGTTCTGATTATTCTCTGCCTGCTCCTCTTGTACTGCGTTGCTCCTCTGTGTATGACCCCTTTGCCATGTTCTGATTATTCTTTGCTCCTCTTATACTGCGTTGCTCCCTCTGTGTATGACCTGGCTATCCTGACTATCCATTCTGTGTATGCCCCTTGGTAACTTTATTTCATAGTTACCCTTCTAGGAGTTTACCTTCATCTCCTAGTTCTCCGGAGCTTAGGCCACGCCCCCAGCAGTCAGGTGCTTCAGGTCCTACTGTGCCTGAAGCATTCTCTATCTGTTCCTGCTTACTCTGAGAAACCTGTGGTCGGCTCCGCCCCTTGGCAGACACGTGCTCCAGGTCCTGGTTGTCTGAGGCACGCATCTTTCACCACTGCTGCCTCGCTCCACAGGTATGTTTTGGGGCACAGTTTGTTTACTCAGGACACGGGCACTGGCTCAGTGAGCAAGTACAGTGCGGTGTCCCTGACATTATAAACGACTGTTACAGTTTTTCTGAGGGGGGAGATATAGGAGTGTTATCCCATGGAACCCATGCAGGCATTAGCGGATCAGGTGAAACATGTGACGCAAAGGTTCCAGGAGTTGAATGTTGAGCAGTGCATGATGGCTAAGACCCAGCAGCAGCTGATAGATACCGTACGGTGGGCTGTCGCTGCGAGGTCTCTGGGTACTTGTGGCAGGGATCTGTCGACCACTTCTCAGGGGATAAAAATAAGTTCAGAGCCTTCTGGGAGGGGTGTAAACTTTTTTCTCCCTGAGACCTCGTTCTTCTGGGGATGAGTTCCAGAGGGTGAGGGTTATTATTTCCCTACTTCGGGGGCCCCACAAGCCTGGGCTTTTTCTCTCTCTCCTTCTGCTCCTGAGAGGATGACTGTTGATGCATTTTTTTAATGCCTGGGCCGCATCTATGATTAGCCTGATAGAGTCCGTATGGCTGAGGACATGGTAATGAGTGTTCGTCAGGGTAGACATTCAGCCGAGTGGTTCTGTTCGGAGTTCCGACGTTGGGCAGCGGTGGTCTCTGGAATGATGCCGCCCTTCGAGGGCTATTCCGCAGAGGCCTGTCTGATCGTATCCAGTACGCCCTGGCCCTTCATCCTCCACCTGACACTTTGGAGGACGCCATAACCCAGGCCATACGAATGGACCGCAGGCTACGTGCCAGGGGTGTCATGCAGTTTGAAACCTCACTGTTTGCTGGCAGCAAAGAGACTGGGGCCACTCCTGAGGTCATAGAAATTGGCATCACCGTGCTAAAAGAGAAGGAGAGAAGACATCACCAGGAGAAAACAACTCTGTTTCTATTGTGGAGAGTCCGGACATTGGAGAAAAGATTGCCCCACCTGTCCGTCATCCTCTAAGACAACGGAAAACTACTAGGTCTGGGTAGTGGTTGAGGAGGCTGCCCAGACCTTCAGGTACTATTTTCCTCAAGTCCTAAAGTAGTGTTAAAGGTGGGAGAGACCTGTGGTCGGCTCCGCCCCTTGTGTTGCGTTTTGGTAGCTGAGGAGAATAAGCAAAAAAAGCAATACACCAGAGAGGCTGGAACCTATTGGATTGCAGTAACCTGAACTAACCACACAACTAGAAGTAGCCGTGGAGCGTTCCTACGTTGATCCTAGATGCCTCGTCACAGCCTGAGAGATAACTACACCTAAAGGCAGAAAGATGAAAGCAGATCCCCAAAGAAAATAGGAAGCCCCCAAACATGTAATAGCGGTTAGACAAGAAGAAGCACGTACACAGACAGAAAATAGAATGAGCTAACGCTGGGGCCCAATCTGTCTAGACAGAAAAGTACAGGAAAGGATACTCACTGCAATCCAAAAAAAACCCCTAAAAAATACCAACTCTTCTGATTGCAAAAACACCTGAGATCACACGATCTCTACCACCTAAATCAGATCTCTGGTGTAACAAAACTAAGCCACTGAAAAAACAGGAAAAAGCAAATGAACAAATAACAGTGGCTTCAGATAAACTGAGAGGAGCACAAGCCCCCCGGAGGGGACCTGGCTGACCTCCACAGAAGTGCAGGGAACAATACAAAAAGCAAGCACAAAAATAAAAGCAGAAAATATCTTATCTGAAAGCAGAAGATGCAGGCAAGACTCAGCAAACTTCCAAATGAACCAGGAACCCCAATTGAGACAAGAACAATTGATCACCGGCAACCATCATGGGAGGGAACCTCCCTTATATCAGACCAGTTAGCGAGCCCCGATTGACATTCCTCACTGAAAGGTTCAGTACTGTCTGGAACCACCAGAGGGAGCCTCTGCTCAGAAACCATCTCTAGCACATTCATAACACCCTTGGCAGTCACGTGCTTCAGGTCCTGGTTGTTTGAAGCATGCATCTTTCACTGCTGCTCCCTCGCTCCACAGGTATCTTTTGTGACACAGTTTGTTTACTCAGGACACGCGCACTGGCTCAGTGAGCAAGTACAGTGCGGTGTCCCTGACACCCCCACAGCCACCATAGTCAATCAGTGATCAGTCAGCAAGATGTAGTGCCCCTGCCCATGTTTGCTCGTCCAGTTGTCAGTGGTGAAATACACCCTGGCAAACATAGATTTTTTCAGGGAATGGGTGATGTTGTCTGCCACATGCTGGTGTAGCTCAGGCACAGCTTTCTTAGAGAAAAAATCGTGATTGGACAACTGGTAATGGGGGACTGTGATGGCCATCAACTTTCTGAAACTGTTTGTATCCACCAGGCGGAAAGCCAGCATTTCCGTGGCTAACAGATTGGAGATGGTGGAGTTCAAGCTCTTAGCTTTGGCATGTGCAAGAAGAAACATTATTTTACTTGACCCAACTGCGGGACCGATGGCTGGCTGCTGCGCTGAGGGAGGGTGGAGTCTGGAGAACAGGACAAACTGCTGGACTGTGAGTGAGGTGCAGGCTGAGATGTCATGATGGATTGAGAAAGATGTGTTTTGCTAGGTGACACAAATACAGCAGTCATGTCCACTTCTGTAACAGCTGATGGGCTCTCACTCACCCTGACTATAAGGGGTAAACAAGTGGAATTTCTGTATCCTGACAACTGTGTGAGAAGACTTGACATGGTGACGGATGAAGTACAGGCTAAAATATAACTTTTAATAACTGCCTTTAAAAACGAAAAAATTCGTTCAGTAATTAACACATAACCAATAAGTGTATCCTAACCACCAATAACTTGTGAATTAACAAAAATATTTAAAACCGTCAGCAAAGCAGACTTAACTTAATAATGGGATAGATGAGGATAGATCTATTTAGGAACCATCCACAATAATCAATACATCTCAATATTTATCAGATGAGTATATGTGCTCTTTTTCAAAACTTCACAAATAGCACATTTAAGTAAAAAGAACAGTCTTACCATATGCTGAATACTTGTAAATGGGGGAGGCTCTTTAAATAACGCCATACATTACCCCAACCATGTGGAAGCATATGGACCAAGGATTGACAATCTCCCAACGCGTTTCTCTGGCTGGATCATCAGGGGAGAACTATGCCATTATTGTCAGCTGTTAAGGTAGATGTCACCCGCAGCGCTTGTGCAGACTGTTGGGCGGGTGCACGTGTCTGGACCATGTGCGTTCTTAAATAGGATGCTAAAGCGGTCATATTGTGACGTCAGATCCTGTGCTTTCTTCTTGGCGACATAATATCCTATGCGCTCTCTATCTGGAACGCATACTTGGAACGCAAACTCACAGGTGCATGTAATTAGATTTGTATTGTAGAACGCTCACAACAACGTCATATTCTAAGCGTCCTCCTCAATGACGCAATTTCCTATGCGTTCCACTTTGGAACGCCCAAATGGAACGCAAATTAATAAGCAGGTGCACGCTAATGAATCACATGAATTTTAATAACGAAGCGTCATATTCTATGCGTTCCCCGTAATGACGTAATATCTTATGCGCTTCCCATAAGGAACGCAGAAATGGAACGCACAGGTCACACTCAATGTATTTAGCAATCATATGACTCCTCAGGTGACGTCACAGTAAATATCGCACCCATGTATAAAAAAATCCTATTTTTTGATGTAATAATCAAATATTTTCAAAGCTGATCTGAAATTTACGAAAAAATTGGGATATTACAAAGTTCCAAAAAAGACAAATAAAGATCAATCATAGTATTTTTGGGGTATTCTGCAAATTCGCCATATGTCATAATATACTCAAGTATAAGTTAGAAAATTGATAATTGGTCAATACATCCATCAATCTTTCAATACCGTACATCTACACTATTATCACAAGTTATCTTAGGGGAATTCATTATAACACCATGTATTCCCATTCAACCCAATGTTATAAATCCTTTTTCATAGCAGATTAGGGTTGTATTTCAATTGGTTTTCCCCTATATGTATATAAGACATGAGTATATAGATTTTTATTTTAAAAACCCCATTTCACAACATCCTGAATAGATCAGCAACTCAAGTAAGCATGATAGTGAGGATTCAAGATTCATCCCGAAGATATTGACTCAAATAAGTCGTTAATGTAGTCAAAGGGACTTTTACCAGATCAATTAAATTTCCTGAAAATAATCAGGTTCCTTGCGGTGGAATTGGTAGTTAGCTGAGTGCAAAGCACCAATATTGACATATATGATGTGATGAAGGACACCGGAGATAGGTATAAAGAGGGGGAAACAAAAACAAAAGTTGGGGCTAAGATTCCCTAGCAGACCTAATATGCCCTACCTAACCGTGGAGGTTGGCACCCTAGAGAGATACGATATTTGGCGCCTCCACTCCTCGGCGGCTGGCCCTAAAATTCACTATAACACCCTAATCTAAACCTAGATAAGGTGTGGAAATAGAGATTACATCAATAGAAAAGGGATACATGGAAGAAAAGAAAAGGAGGGGAGGTTGAATAATGGGATACGAGAATATCTGTATTCAAACAAAGCAACTATATGTTAAGATTTCATTCAGACCCAGAGGCTGTTGTGTTTTCAGCTGATAGATCCATTTTGTTTCACTTTGTAAAATTCTCTTATCTCAGTTACCGCCCCTCCTTGGTGCTCCTATTTTATCAATGCCGATGAATTTGAGACTAGAGTTGAACGATACTTTCCGATATCCAAAAGTATCGGAATCGGTATGGTATCGCCGATACCCAAAAAATATCGGCGATACCCGATACCGATACCGGAAGTCCAATGTAAGTCTATGGGAACAAAATATCGAAATTAAAAAAAACCCATTCTTGCTTTGTAGGTTAATTGTACATGAAAGAAAACAACAAAGAGTAATGTAGAATGTATTGGGGGAGGTTGAGGAGACATTAAAGGCATAGATGTTTAACCCAATCCAATGGAATAGCATTAATTTTTTTTTTTTAGGAAATACGTTCGGATTGACGAAGAAATTGACAATGTTGTTAACGTTTTTTCTATTTTGGCAAATATGTATATTTCACAACTTCCATGCTCTTCACCTTTTTAACTTTTGACACACTTTCTCCTTCATAATCTTCAGCAGCATCATCTTTTTCATCAAATTATTCTTCATCTTCACCTTCTTTATCTTCTTAAACTTCTTGCTATTCATCTTTTTGTTAACATTACTCATATTGTTCTTATTAAACTATTATTCTTCTTCATATTCTACTTCTTCATCTTCTTCCTCTTCATCTTCATCATATTCTTATTTGTGACAGAGATTCCTGTACTTGTAATCTGTAAAAGTATGAATTTTTCATCCTTCCGTTCTTGCTGTCACAAAAGATTTAAATTACAACAGTATTTGTCCGTGTTCAGTTTAGCCTGCAGCAGCAGGCATTTTCCAGGGGCACCACGAGGAGGAACGGACTCACCCCCATACACTGCTTAGTCTTCCTCTGCTTATAATTTAGAGCATATATTTTGCTCTTCATTTTGGTCTTATACTTCATGTTCTTCTGCTTTTTGATATTCTGCTTATTGTTCTTAAGTCTCTTGTTCTGTATCTTGTAGTTTGTCTTAACCTTCTTAGTCCTGTTTGGTAATCTTTTATTTCTTTGTGATGGTGTTTAGGCTGGTTGGCTTGATGCTCGTCCTTGTGGTGGTCATCTTCTTCGGGGTGGTCATCAGGGTCGTCGTCTTCATTGTTGGAGATCCAGAGTGATTTCCCAAAAAAACATTGAAAAAATCTTCAATTTGTAAATGTAGCACAAGGTACAAGAGCCAATGCAAGTAACGAGGACCAGCTGACTGTGCTGGAACCCGGAGGGGCAGCAGAAGGAAAAGAGCCAATGGCACAACCGAGGACCAGCTGACGTTACTGGGACACGGTTACTAAGCAGGAGGTACCTGTGCTCCAAAGCACTACCAAGGACCAGCAGACGTTGCTGGAACTCGGATACAGAGATGAAGGCACCTAGGCCAAAGGCACTGCGGAGAACCAGCTGACGGTACTGGAACCCAGACGGGTAGCAGAAGGTACAAGAGCCAATGCAAGTGACGAGGACCAGCTGACTGTGCTGGAACCCGGAGGGGCAGCAGAAGGAAAAGAGCCAATGGCACAACCGAAGACCAGCTGACGTTACTGGGACACGGTTACTAAGCAGGAGGTACCTGTGCTCCAAAGCACTACCAAGGACCAGCAGACGTTGCTGGAACTCGGATACCGAGATGGAGGCACCTAGGCCAAAGGCACTGCGGAGAACCAGCTGACGATACTGGAACCCGGACGGGTAGCAAAAGGTACCCATGGAAATTTAAGTTGACAGGCCGCGAGCCGGCCGCAGTTACCGAATCCCACAGTACTACAGTGGGCGATTGTCCTATTGTCACAACGGAAACAGCCTTTATTTGCATATCCCGCAGCACACATAGGAAGCACCTAAACTCCAGTCACCATAGAGTCGGCTAACCCGACCGCAACACGACAGGACAACTTATTGGAGGCTAAGTGATGTTTACACTGACAGGAAACAGATGGCGTGCTGTAACCAGTCTGGGCAGGAGTGAGTACCCGTGCCAATGACACTTCCGAGCAACAACTGTCGGTGTTGGAGCCCAGGGATGAGAAGAGAACCGGTTGGAGGCAGCAGGACTTTTTGCCGTTCACACAGCAGGGGAACAGCTGACATTACTGAACCCCAGTAACACAGGAGCAAGTGTTCACTGTGCTAACAGCACTTCCGAGCAACAACTGGCGGTGTTGTAGCCCAGGGATGAGAAGACAACAGGGTGGAGGCAGCAGGACTGTTTGCCGTACACACAGCAGGGGAACAGCTGACATTACTGAACCCCAATAACACAGGAGCAAGTGTTCACTGTGCTAATAGCACTTCCGAGCAACAACTGGCCGTGTTGTAGCCCAGGCATGAGAAGACAACAGGGTGGAGGCAGCAGGACTTTTTGCCGTACACACAGCAGGGGAACAGCTGACATTACTGAACCCCAGTAACACAGGAGCAAGTGTTCACTGTGCTAACAGCACTTCCGAGCAACAACTGGCGGTGTTGTAGCCCAGGCATGAGAAGACAACAGGGTGGAGGCAGCAGGACTTTTTGCCGTACACACAGCAGGGGAACAGCTGACATTACTGAACCCCAGTAACACAGGAGCAAGTGTTCACTGTGCTAACAGCACTTCCGAGCAACAACTGGCGGTGTTGTAGCCAGGGACGAGAAGACAACAGGGTGGAGGCAGCAGGACTGTTTGCCGTACACACAGCAGGGGAACAGCTGACATTACTGAACCCCAATAACACAGGAGCAAGTGTTCACTGTGCTAACAGCACTTCCGAGCAACAACTGGCGGTGTTGTAGCCCAGGCATGAGAAGACAACAGGGTGGAGGCAGCAGGACTTTTTGCCGTACACACAGCAGGGGAACAGCTGACATTACTGAACCCAGTAACACAGCAGCAAGTGTTCACTGTGCTAACAGCACTTCCGAGCAACAACTGGCGGTGTTGTAGCCCAGGCATGAGAAGACAACAGGGTGGAGGCAGCAGGACTTTTTGCCGTACACACAGCAGGGGAACAGCTGACATTACTGAACCCCAGTAACACAGGAGCAAGTGTTCACTGTGCTAACAGCACTTCCGAGCAACAACTGGCGGTGTTGTAGCCCAGGGATGAGAAGACAACAGGGTGGAGGCAGCAGGACTGTTTGCCGTACACACAGCAGGGGAACAGTTGACATTACTGAACCCCAGTAACACAGGAGCAAGTGTTCACTGTGCTAACAGCACTTCCGAGCAACAACTGGCGGTGTTGTAGCCCAGGGATGAGAAGACAACAGGGTGGAGGCAGCAGGACTGTTTGCCGTACACACAGCAGGGGAACAGCTGACATTACTGAACCCCAATAACACAGGAGCAAGTGTTCACTGTGCTAACAGCACTTCCGAGCAACAACTGGCGGTGTTGTAGCCCAGGCATGAGAAGACAACAGGGTGGAGGCAGCAGGACTTTTTGCCGTACACACAGCAGGGGAACATGTTATGTTTCGGTAGCTGAGGAGAGCAGGCAAAAAGGCAATACACCAGAGCAGTTGGAATCTATGAGATTGCAGTACCCTGACTAACCACCACAACTAGAGGCAGCCGTTGTAGCGTTCCTACGTTGGTCCTAGACGCCTCGTCACAGCCTGAGAAACTAACTAATCCTAAAGACAGAAACAGGAAAGCTATCTGCCCCGGAGCAGAACCCCAAAGATAATAGAAAGCCCCCAAACATGTAATGGCGGTTAGACAAGAGGAAATACTGACACAGAAAGAAAATAGTATGAGCAAACGCTGGGGCCCAAACTATCTAAATAGAAAAGGATAGGAAGGGTACTTACTGCAATCCCAGAAAACCCTGAAAAGCACCAACTCTACTAATTTCAAAATCACCTGAGATCACACGACCTCTACCACCTAAATTAGTTCTCTGGTGTAACAAAATCAAAACAGCAGCCACTGAAAAAACTGGAAAAAGCAAAAGAACAAAACTCAGTGGCTGAACTAAACTGAGAGGGCAGAAGCCCCCGGAGGGGACCCTGAAGGCCCCCAAAGAAGTGCAGTACAAAATGCAAAAATATAGCACAAACACAAAAGAAGCAAAAGTCTTATCTGTAAGCAGGAGATGCAGACACGACACAGCAGGCTACAAGGGAAACTGGAATGAAGGATTCAGACCAGAACAATTGAACACCGGCAACCCTGATGGGAAAATGACTCCCTTATATAAGACCAGTCAGTAACACCTGATTCACAGTCCTCACAATCTTCACTAGCACCACTTGTAACCACCAGAGGGAGCCTCTGCTCAGAACTCATCTCAAACCCATTCACAACAGGAACAGCTGACATTACTGAACCCCAGTAACACAGGAGCAAGTGTACACTGTGCTAACAGCACTTCCAAGCAACAACTGGCGGTGTTGTAGCCCAGGCATGAAAAGACAACAGGGTGGAGGCAGCAGGACTTTTTGCCGTACACACAGCAGGGGAACAGCTGACATTACTGAACGCCAGTAACACAGGAGCAAGTGTTCACTGTGCTAACAGCACTTCCGAGCAACAACTGGCGGTGTTGTAGCCCAGGGATGAGAAGACAACAGGGTGGAGGCAGCAGGACTGTTTGCCGTACACACAGCAGGGGAACAGCTGACATTACTGAACCCCAATAACACAGGAGCAAGTGTTCACTGTGTTAACAGCACTTCCGAGCAACAACTGGCGGTGTTGTAGCCCAGGCATGAGAAGACAACAGGGTGGAGGCAGCAGGACTTTTTGCCGTACACACAGCAGGGGAACAGCTGACATTACTGAACCCCAGTAACACAGGAGCAAGTGTTCACTGTGCTAACAGCACTTCCGAGCAACAACTGGCGGTGTTGTAGCCCAGGCATGAGAAGACAACAGGGTGGAGGCAGCAGGACTTTTTGCCGTTCACACAGCAGGGGAACAGCTGACATTACTGAACCCCAGTAACACAGGAGCAAGTGTTCACTGTGGTAACAGCACTTCCGAGCAACAACTGGCGGTGTTGGAGCCCAGGGTCAAGGAGGATGTTTAAATACTAGATCAAGTATTTTCCTTGTTACGTGTCAATTAAAAATGTCTATACTCCAAACAAGAGAAATATAACCTTTAGTACCATAAGATGATGATTTTACTTAAAAAAAATATATGTAAATTAATAATTTACAAACATAAACGCATACATTAACATGTTGAAAAGCAATGCAAACCACAATTAAAATAGGTTAAATAATCTGCTATACGGTTTAAAATAAAAGCATACAAGTACATATCAGAATCCATTAATGATGGCTAAGTAACAGTATGTACACCATTTCTATTGTGTAGACAATGAATGGCTGACTTAAAAACATAATCAGCATTACAAGTTATCTTTGACATTCATAAAAGTTTACATTTGGTGAATAATATCACTAAAAAGTTTTTAACCCCTTCACCCCCAAGGGTGGTTTGCACGTTAATGACCGGGCCAATTTTTACAATTCTGACCACTGTCTCTTTATGAGGTTATAACTCTGGAACGCTTCAACGGATCTTCGCGATTCTGAGACTGTTTTCTCGTGACATATTGTACTTCACGTTAGAAGTATAATTTCTTCGATATAACTTGCGTTTATTTTTGAAAAAAAACACAAATATGGCGAAAATTTTGAAAATTTTGCAATTTTCAAACTTTGAATTTTTTTTCCCTTAAAACAGAGAAATATGTCACACAAAATAGTTAAGAAATAACATTTCCCACATGTCTACTTTACATCAGCACAATTTTGGAACCAAAATTTTTTTTTGTTCGGAAATTATAAGGGTTAAAAGTTGACCAGTGATTTCTCATTTTTACAACAAAATTTACAAAGCCATTTTTTTAGGGACCACCTCACATTTGAAGTCACTTTGACGGGTCTATATAGCAGAAAATACCAAAAAGTGACAACATTCTAAAAACTGCACCCCTCAAGGTACTCAAAACCACATTCAAGAAGTTTATTAACCCTTCAGGTGTTTCACAGGAGCTGAAGCAACGTGGAAGGAAAAAATTAATATTTAACTTTTTAGCCACAAAAATGATCTTTTACAAACTTTTTTTTTATTTTGACAAGGGTAAAAGGAGAAAATGGGCAGATAAAGTTGTTGTGCAATTTCTCCTGAGTACGCCAATACCCTATATGTGGGGGAAAACCACTGTTTGGGCACACGGCAGAGCTCGTAAGGGAAGGAGCGCCGTTTGACTTTTTCAAACTAAAATTGGCTGGAGTTGAGATTGGATGCCATGTCGTGTTTGGAGAGCCACTGATGCGCCTAAACAGTGGAAACCCCCACAAGTGACACCATTTTGGAAACTAGACCCCCAAAGGAACTTATCTAGATCTGTTGTGAGCACTTTGAGCCCCAAAGTGTTTCACAAAAGTTTATAATGCCTGGGTGTGAAAAAAAAAAAACAATTTTCCACAAAAATGATTTTTTAGTCCCAAATTTTTGATTTTTCCCAAGGAAATTGGACCTCAAAAGTTGTTGTCCAATTTGTCCTGAGTACGCTGATACCCCATATGTGGGGGGGGAAACTGTTTGGGCGCACGGCAGGGCTTGGAAAGGAAGCAGTAACGTTTTGGAATGCAAACATTGATGGGGGTCATGTTCCGTTTGTAGTGCCCCAGATGAGCCTAAACAGTGGAAACCCCCACAAGTGACCCCATTTTGGAAGCTAGACCCCCTAAGGAACTTATCTAGATCTTTGGTGAGCACTTTGAACCACCAAGTGCTTCACACAAGTTTATAATGCCCGGGCATGAAAATAAAAAATCCTATTTTTTTCCCACAAAAATTATCTCTTAGTCACTAATTTTTTATTTTCCCATAGGTAACAGGAGAAATTGGACCTCAAAAGTTGTTGTCCAATTTGTCCTGAGTACGTTGATACCCCATATGTGGGGGGGAACCACTGTTTGGGCGCATGGCAGAGCTCGGAATGGAAGTAGCACCATTTGACTGTTTCCAACCAAAATTGGCTGGAATTGAGATTGGATGCCATGTTGCATTTGGAGAGTCCCTGATGTGCCTAAACAGTGGAAACCCCCACAAGTGACCCCATTTGGGAAACTAGACCCCCTAAGGAACTTATCTAGATCTTTGGTGAGCAATTTGAACCCCCAAGTGCTTCACACAAGTTTATAACGTAGAGCCGTAAAATTAAAAAATCATATTTTTTCCACAAAATTGATCTTTTCACCCCAATTTTTATTTTCCCAAGGGTAACAAGACTCCAAAAGTTATTGTGCAATTTGTCCTGAGTACGCTGATACCCCATATGTGGGGGTAAACCACTGTTTGGGTGCATGGCAGAGTTTGGAAGGGAAGGAGCGCCGTTTGACTTTTTCAACGCAGAATTGGCTGGATGCCATGTCGTGTTTGGAGAGCTCCTGATCTGCCTAAACAGTGGAAACCCCCCACAAATGACACCATTTTGGAAACTAGACCCCTCAAGGAACTTATCTAGATGTGTGGTGAGCACTTTGAACCCCAAAGTGCTTCACAGAAGTTTATAACGTACAGCCGTAAAATAAAAAATCTTTTTTTTTTTTACAAAAATGATTTTTTCGCCCCCAATATTTTATTTTCACAAGAGTAACAGGAGAAATTGGACCCCAAAAGTTGTTGTCCAATTTGTCCTGAGTACGCTAATACCCAATATGTGGGAGTAAACTACTGTATGGGCGCACGTCGGGGCTCGGAAGGGAAGTAGTGACGTTTTGGATTGCAGACTTTGATGGAATGGTCTGGGGGCGTCATGTCGCATTTGGAGAGCCCCTGATGTGCCTAATCAGTGGAAACCCCCCACAAGTGACCCCATTTTGGAAAATAGACCCCACAAGGAACTTATCTAGATGTGTGGTGAGCACTTTGAACCCCGAAGTGCTTCCCAGAAGTTTATAACGTACAGCCGTAAAAATAAAAAATCCTTTTTTTTTTTTACAAAAATTATTTTTTCGCCCCCAATATTTTATTTTCACAAGGGTAACAGGAGAAATTGGACCCCAAAAGTTGTTGTCCAATTTGTCCTGAGTACGCTGATACCCAACATGTGTGAGAAAACGACTGTATGGGTGAACGTCTGGGCTCGGAAGGAAAGTAGTGACGTTTTGGATTGCAGACTTTGATGGAATGGTCTGGGGGCGTCATGTCGCATTTGGAGAGCCCCTGATGCGCCTAAACAGTGGAAACCCCCTACAAGTGACCCCATTTTGGAAAATAGACCCCACAAGGAACTTATCTAGAAGTGTGGTGAGCGCTATGAAGCCCCAAGTGCTTCAAAGAAAATTTATAACATACAGCCGTAAAAACAAAAAAATCATTTTTTTTTTTACAAAAATGATTTTGTCGCCCCCAGTTTTTTATTTTCCCAAGGGTAACAGAAGAAATAGGACAAATTGCACAATAACTCTTGGGGTACAGAGTACGCTGATACCCCATATGCGGGGGTAAACTACTGTTTGGGCGCATGGCAGAGCTCAGAAGTGAAGGAGCACTGTTTGACTTTTTCAACGCAGAATTGGCGGGAATTGAGGTCACATTTGGAGAGCCCCTGATGTGCCTAAACAGCAGAAACCCCCCAATTCTAACTCCAACCCTAACCCCAATATACCCCTAACCCTAGTCCCAACCCTAACCACAAACCTAACCCTAACACACCCCTAACCCTAATCCCAACCATAACCCTAATACTAACTTTAGCGCCAATCCTAACCCTAACTTTAGCCGCAACACTAACCCTAATAGGAAAATGGAAATAAATACATTTTTTTAAATTTTATTATTTTTCCCTAACTAAGGGGGTGATAAAGGGGGGTTTGATTTACTATTTATAGCGGGTTTTGTGATTGGCAGCTGTCACGCTAAAAGACGCTTTTTATTGCAAAAAGCAGTTTTTTGCATCACCACATTTTGAGAGCTATAATTTTTGTATATTTTGGCCCACAGAGTCATGTGAGGTCTTATTTTTTGCGGGACGAGGTGACGTTTTTATTGGTACCATTTTTGAGCACGTGACATTTTTTGATCGCTTTTTATTTCGATTTTTGGGAGGTTAGAATGAACAAAAATCAGCAATTCATGAATTTCTTTTGGGGAGGCGTTTATACCGTTCCGTGTGTGGTAAAATTGATAAAGTAGTTTTATTCTTTGGGTCAGTACGATTATGGCGATACCTCATTTATATCATTTTTTTATGTTTTGGCGCTTTTATAGAATAAAAACAATTTTATATAAAAAATCATTATTTTTGCATCACTTCATTCTGCGAGCTATAACTTTTTTATTTTTTCGCTGATGATGCTGTATGATGGCTCGTTTTTTGCGGGACAAGATGACGTTTTCAGCGGTACCATGGTTATTTATATCTGTATTTTTGATCGCGTGTTATTCCACTTTTTGTTCGGCGGTATGATGATAAAGCATTGATTTTTTGCTTAGTTTTTTTTTTTTTCTTTAAGGGGTTCACTAAAGGGGTTAACTAGTGGGACAGTTTTATAGGGGGGGTCGTTACGGATGCGGCGATACCAAATATGTGTACTTTTATTGTTTTGTTTTTTTTATTTACAGGAAGAAATGAATTTATTGGGGAATATTTTTTTTTTTTGATGATTTTTTTTACCACTTTTTATTTTTATTTTTTTTACTTTTTTACTTTGTCCCAGGGTGGGACATCACAGTATTTTAGCAGATCGCTGGTGTGACAGTGTGCACAGCACTCTGTCACACCAGTGATCGCTCTGGCATCGCTGCAGGCTTCCTCTGCGCCTGCTCTCAGCAGGCACTGAGGAAGCCGCCTCCCTGCAGGACCCCGGCGCCATCTTGGATCCGGGGACCTGGAGGGAGGACGGACCCTCGGAACAGCGCGACACATCGCGCTGCTTTGAGGGTCTCAGGGGGGCGCGCAGGGAGCCCCCTGCCTGCGCGATCCTCCACTGTGCCCCGGGCACACCGCGATCATGTTTGATCGCGGTGTGCTAGGGGTTAATGTGCCGGGAGCGGTCCGTGACCGCTCCTGACACATAGTGCTGGGTGTCAGCTGTGATATACAGCTGACACCTGGCGGCGATCAGCTACGCTCCCCCCGGGAGCGCAGCTGATCGCCTATGACGTACTATTCCGTCCATGGGAATTAGGTCCAGGGTCACATGGACGGAATAGTATGTCTGATGGCAGAGAGGGGTTAAAAATATCTAAAATTTCCATCATGTAATACTGATAATATGTGCCAATCATTTATATTAACAAACAAAAACTTTAAAAAGTGCATAGTGCATAGTCAAAACAGCTATTTATGCCTGACTGTGGACTTGCAAGCATGACAACGGATAGATAAGGTATATATAGATGAGACTGCATAGCCACAGATGTTGAATGGCGATGTAATACTGTACCTCAATAAAGTGTGCGTTACTACTACATCCTTTTTTTATATAGCTTTATAAAACGTTACGTGCATGTATGGTTGCGCCTTTGTTTGGACGCACAGACTGGCTTCCTGCTGTGACGCGTTGGGTATTGGAGCGTCTGTGCGTCTTATGATGCAGACTAACATTCACGGTGCGCATCGTTCATCATCGCAAGCGTACCGACAACACAAAGGCGTTGTCATGACTGCTTTACTCAGTAAACATGCACCTATGATGAAACATACACGCATGTGCCCTATTACCTAACAAGCTAGAAGAAAAACGAGTGTGAGGTGTGACACAGCTGTTTTGTTAAGGTACAGTATTATATCGACATTGTACAGGTGTCGCTATTCAGTCTGATAAATAGATATCATTCACGTATTCTATCAGTTGTCGTTCTTTCAGCACCACTTACAGGTATATATTTTGCTATTGTGACTATGCACTATTGACTTTAACAAGGTAATGCATGATTTTTGTTAGCGATTATCATGTTTACATGAAGGACCTTTATGATATGGGCTGTTAACTTTCTAATTAAATATGTATTTTTTAAAATGACACAAATATAAGTAATGTTGAAGAGGACTATTCCTACATGCATTGTTTGCACAATATTACAGGTGTACATCACGTCCCTTAATCAACATTGGATTATTATATTAACTTGTATGCTTTTATTTAAAAGCCAAGAACACTGAAGTCTAACCTTCGCACTGCAGCAGTTGTCAAAGTTCAACCCACATTTTGCACTTCCAGCATTGCAGCATTTGAGTCATGATGTGAGTTGGATTTGTCTAAGCTATGGAGTGACAAGGTTGACCATCAGTATCCTATAGCATAAGTAGGCTTTTGTGTTAGCATTTGTTTTCGACATGTGCATATCTGAAATAATATGTCACAATTATTTTGTTACAGATTTGTGACAAAGACTAATCATTTTATGGTTTTAAAGCTGACGTTTCAAATGTTTACAGCTTAGAAATCAGGGTGCAGCCTCATATCTATGTGTAGCACTAGACACTTTGACATGTCATGCTTTTTTCACCATGTGTAGGTAGCTAGCATTAATTTTTGCCAGACACACAGCAGGGGAACAGCAGGCGTTACTGAACCCCACAAACACATCAGCGATTTTTTTCATCTGTGCATCTAACACTTCTGAGCAGCAACTGGCGGTGTTGAAGCCCAGGGTCAAGGAGGGTGTAGGCAGAGGCCTTGTATGAGATGGTTGAAGTTGTAGTTAGCAGCAGTAATTTTTGCCAGACACACAGCAGGGGAACAGCAGGCGTTACTGAACCCCACAAACACATCAGCGATTGTTTTCATCTGTGCATCTAACACTTCTGAGCAGCAACTGGCGGTGTTGAAGCCCAGGGTCAAGGAGGGTGTAGGCAGAGGCCTTGTATGAAATGGTTGAAGTTGTAGTTAGCAGCAGTAATTTTTGCCAGACACACAGCAGGGGAACAGCAGGCGTTACTGAACCCCACAAACACATCAGCGATTGTTTTCATCTGTGCATCTAACACTTCTGAGCAGCAACTGGCGGTGTTGAAGCCCAGGGTCAAGGAGGGTGTAGGCAGAGGCCTTGTATGAAATGGTTGAAGTTGTAGTTAGCAGCAGTAATTTTTGCCAGACACACAGCAGGGGAACAGCAGGCGTTACTGAACCCCACAAACACATCAGCGATTGTTTTCATCTGTGCATCTAACACTTCTGAGCAGCAACTGGCGGTGTTGAAGCCCAGGGTCAAGGAGGGTGTAGTCATAAAATATTGAGTTATTGCCTTGTTACGTGGCCATTGCAAATATATGTACTTCAAACAAGAATAAATGAAGTTTTACTAGTACAATAAAATGATGAATTTCAATTCCAAGAATAGAAAAATATTTAGACTTGAGAGTCCTCAGTGGTTGATACCGTTTAATGGCTAACTGAAAAGATGGTAACAAATTCCAAGCTTTCGAGACTACACAGGTCTCTTCATCAGGCTAAGACTAAAACAAAAAATGAAGAATCACATATTTCTACACACAACAGGACACAGGAATAGGTAAGACAAGTGAGGGAGGGACAAGTGAGGGGAGACCGGCCAAAAAATGAGAACAAGGATGAATAATCAGCGCCACACAATAAGAGAAAAAATAATGGATTTACCTGTGGCAAAACACTTTTGTATGCCCAGTCATAGCATGATGGATATGGAATTACTGGTATTAAAATATAACTTCAAATATGAGAAAGATACAAAGGTTTCAGAATATAAGCTCATCATGACCTTTGACACTCTTAGTGATGGAATGAATAGATCACACGGATTTATGTCATTCTATATCAATTAAGGAATCTGCGTCTCTGCCCTTCCAGGGGCATGAAAACACAAAACCAGACCCCAATCAGAGGGCAATAAAACTTTCTATCCTTATCTAGGAAATGTTCCAATATTTATGTTCATCCCTCTGTCATAATGACAGTTCTGCTACACGTGACTTACTTGTCTTACCTATTGCACTATTCCTGTGTCCTGTTGTGTATAGAAATATGTGATGCTTCATTTTTTGTTTTAGTCTTTGCCTGATGAAGAGAGGTGAGTAGCCTCGAAAGCTTGCAATTTGTTACCATCTTTTCAGTTATCCATTAAAAGGTATCAACCACTGCGGACTCTCAAGTCTAAATATTTGTCTATCTAATGGCTAACACGGTACGAAGATACACATGTGTTATGTTTCGGTAGCTGAGGAGTGCAGGTAAAAAAGGCAATACACCAGAGCAGTTGGAATCTATGAGATTGCAGTACCCTGACTAACCACCACAACTAGAGGCAGCCGTGGAGCGTTCCTACGTTGGTCCTAGACGCCTCGTCACAGCCTGAGAAACTAACTACACCTAAAGATAGAAATAGGAAAGCTATCTGCCCGGAGCAGAACCCCAAAGACAATAGAAAGCCCCCAAACATGTAATGGCGGTTAGACAAGATGAAATACTGACACAGAAAGAAAATAGTATGAGCAAACGCTGGGGCCCAAACTAACTAAATAGAAAAGGATAGGAAGGGTACTTACTGCAATCCCAGAAAACCCTGAAAGGCACCAACTCTACTAATTTCAAAAACACCTGAGATCACACGACCTCTTCCACCTAAATTAGTTCTCTGGTGTAACAAAATCAAAAACAGCAGCCACTGAAAAAACTGGAAAAAGCAAAAGTACAAACATCAGTGGCTGAACAAAACTGAGAGGGCAGAAGCCCCCGGAGGGGACCCTGAAGGCTCCCACAGAAGTGCAGGACAAAATGCAAAAATCAAGCACAAACACAAAAGAAGAAAATGTCTTATCTGTTAGCAGGAGATGCAGACACGACACAGCAGGCTACAAGGGAAACAGGAATAAAGGATCCAGACCAGAACAATTGATCACCGGCAACCCTGATGGGAAGGTGACTCCCTTATATAAGACCAATCAGTAACACCTGATTCCCAGTCCTCACAATCTTCACTGGACAGACTAGCACCGCTTGTAACCACCAGAGGGAGCCTCTGCTCAGAACTCATCTCAAACCCATTCAACAACACACATGTTTCCTAACTTCAAGAATAAAAATAAAGACCCTGCAAATATAAAATCATATATGCACATGCCAACAAGAAATGGAACAACACACCACCCAAAAAATTGGTTACAAAATATAGTGTTGTAAATTTAAGAATAAAAGTCCATTTTTGTATTTATGAATAATGCTTAAGGAACGCTATGTTAAACCATAACATACTGAAGACAATGGATTTTGTAATAGTCACTCATCATCATCATTGCAATTTATATGTGACAGTCACAGACATTTCAATTATTTAAGTTAATAAAATCTTTACTTTGTACAGCATGTATGACATGTCCAGCATGGACTCATCAATGTGATGACGCAATAATGTACGATAAAAAATAACCATTTAAAAAAACATTATGCATTGTCACAATGTAAGTGTGTGCCTGCAAGTGTAGGTGAAACAAAGGCTACGGATAGCAAAGGTATATTCTATGTCTGTATCAGACAGTGGACAGCCTCTGATGGGTAATGGCGATGTTATACTGTACGTCAATAAAGTATGCGGCTGCAATTATGCATTTTTTGCTTGTACAGTGTTGAAGAGGGTAAAAGCATGTCTGGTTGCGCAAGGTTTTATCCGTCAACACTACCTTCCTACTGTCACGCGTAGGGGAGGGTAGAGTGTGTCAATTAGATGACTCTATAAATTGTGACGTTACGCAGCATTATTGTGCCCTAGGGACGCCAAAAATACGACAGCAGTAATCATTTACTGTCTAATACTTCACCTATGACCAACAAAAAAAGCACGTTCCCTCTTTAACAATCTACAAGACTAACAAGCATAATGGTTGACGCTTACTTTATTGAGGTACAGTATTACATCGACATTGTCCATGAGTAACTATGCACTGTGATACCTATATACCATTATTAATTTATATCTGTTGTGGTTGTTTCAACAGCACTTGCAGGTATAACTAGTACTACCTATTGTCAGTATGCATGATGCACTTTCTAGATGTAATAATTTATTATTGCACATTATTACCAGGTTTAGATGCTGGCCATTTCATATATGGTGTGTGAAGTTACAGTTGGCATCAGTATGTGTATTTTATAATGTCTGTCATAAATAAAACTCGTGATGATGATGATGAGGATTTTATGATTTGTACATCCATTGACTGCATTATCTTACAGGTACAGATAAAGTTCCTTAAAAAGCATTAATTGATAAGTATGAAATGTACTTTTATGCATTAATTTCAAAAAGTGAAGACTATGTTTTAGTTTTTGTTACCATTTATAATAGACATGTGCAGATATGCGCTGTGATGACAAATTATTATTTGTCCATATTTGTTATAAAAATTTATCATTCTAGGCCTGGAAAACTTCACAATTTCCTGTTTTAAGCATAACAATCAGGGTGACGGCTCTTCCCTATTTGGAGCATGTTCCACATGGGTTTTTCGGTGCATGTGTAGGGAACAGGAGACTTCTTGCCGGCCACACAGCAGGGGAACAGCTGGCGTTACTGAACCCACTAACACTATAGCTTGTGTATTGGTCTGTGGACACGACACTTCTGAGCAGCAACTGGCAGTGTTGTAGCCCAGGGAGTAGAGTTCAGGTGGTAGAAAGATGAACATAACAGGAGACATGGATAACGTTGCGAACCAGTTATTTAATCTGAAAACGGACAGACAAATTCTGGCGAGATCCATGCCTTGTTCATTTTCAGAAAAGTAAGCCGGTCTACATTATCGGAGGATAGTCGCATGCGACGGTCTGTTAGTACACCACCTGCAGCACTAAAGACGCGCTCCGATAATACACTGGCAGCAGGGCAAGCCAGCACCTCCAATGCATACTGGCTAAGCTCTGGCCATGTATCCAGCTTAGAGACCCAAAACTTGAATGGGGAAGAGCCATCTGGGAGTACACTGAGAGGGAAAGACATGTAGTCTGTCACCATCTTACGGAAACGTTGCCTCCTGCTGACTGGAGCCGTCTCGGATGGTGTAGACATTTGTGGCGCTGCCACAAAACTTCGCCACATTTGGAACATACTGGTCTTGCCCTGTGCAGAGGCGCTGGTTGTGCTCCCTCTTGTTGCAGAGCTGTCTCCACTGCCTCGACGCACAGAGCTGCTTTGTAAAGCAGTAGCAGCAGCAGTGCTCTGGGCTGGAATGGAGAACATTATGGATTGCACCAGTGTGTCTTGGTACTCCCGCATTTTACGCTCCCAGTTCAACGGTGTGATGAGGCTTTGTAAGTTGTCCCGGTAGCGAGGGTCTAGGAGGGTGTACACCCAATAATCAGACGTGGTGAGAATGTGGGCGATGCGGCGGTCGTTTCTCAGGCACTGCAGCATGAAATCAACCATGTGCTGCAGACTCCCAACTGGCCAAGAAACGCTGTCCCCTGCAAGAGGCGTAATCTCTGCCTGCTCTGCATCACCCCACCCTCGCTCTACATACTGACTAGAGCGTTGTGTACCTCCCTCTGGAGCGATGTCTTCCTCCTCCATTGACTCCTCCTCATCCTCCTCACAAAGTGAGCCCTGCCCAGCCCTTTGTGAGGAACCACGTTGCGCTGACTGTCCAGAAGGTGATGGAATTTGTGACTCCTCATCCTCCACCTCTTCCAAAACCTCATCCCTTAGTGCTTGCAGTGTTTTTTGAAGCAGGCAGATAAGGGGGACAGTCAGGCTGACTAGTGCATCATCTGCACTCGCCATCCGCGTTGACTCATCAAACGCACGCAAAACGTGGCAGATGTCCTTCATAGAGGCCCACTCAGTAGTGGTGAAGTGTGAACGGCGCAAATTGCGAGTTGATTGCGCCTGATGCAGCTGATACTCCATTACTGCTGGCTGCTGCTCACACAACCGCTCCAACATATGTAACGTGGAATTCCACCTGCTGGGTACGTCACATATGATGCGATGTTCAGGAAGGCAAAATCTGTGTTGCAGAGCTGCAATGCGCGATCTGGCCATGCTGGAACGTCGCAAGTGAGCGCACTCTAGGCGGACCTTGTGCAGCAGTGCATCAAGATCCGGATAGTCTCTCAAAAAACTCTGCACGACCAAGTTGAGCACATGTGCCAGACATGGTATGTGAGTGAGGTTGCCAAGGCCCAGAGCTGCTACCAGATTTCGGCCATTGTCACACACTACAAAGCCTGGCTGGAGATTCGCTGGCAAAAACCACATGTCGCTCTCCTGCTTGATGGCATTCCAGAGCTTCTGCGCAGTGTGGCTTCGATTCCCCATGGGAATTAATTTCAGAACGGCCTGTTGACGTTTGGCCATGGCTGTGCTCATATCGGTCGCAACAGGTAAGCGTTCACGGGTCCATGTGGAGGTAGACCGTGACGGCTCCTGCAGCGATGATTCTGAAGAACTGGAGTAGGAGGAGGAGTCAATGTGGACAGACTGGATTCCTGCAATCCTTGGAGTTGGCAGAACACGTACAGCGCCACTCGCAAGATCTGTACCCGGCTCCACAACATTGACCCAATGGGCAGTGAGGGAAAGGTATCGTCCCTGGCCATGGGTACTGGACCACGCATCGGTGGTCAGGTGGACCTTGCTACTGACGGCGTTTAGTAGCGCATGTTTAATTTTTCCCTCAACATGCTTTTGCAGACCAGGGACGGCTTGCCTGCTGAAATAAAATCGGCTGGGCACATTGTATTGTGGGACTGCCAATGCCATTAAGTTACGGAAACTGTCAGTCTCCACCAGCCTGAATGACAGCATTTCAAGGGACAGGAGTTTTGCAATGCCAGCATTCAGAGCCTGTGCTCGTGGATGGTTTGCCGAGTATGGCCGTCTTTTATCCCATGCCTGTGCTACCGATGGCTGTTTTGTGGCCTGGGAGTGTGAGGATGACAGGGAACTTGCAGCTGTGGGTGGAATAACACTGGGTCTCTGGACAACAGTGACAGAGGTTCTCCCATGACGATCCTGTGAATAAGCCGAACCAGCTGTGTGTGAGCTGGAGGAAGAGGCTCCAACACGAGCTGAAGATGTAGGTGCTGCTGTAGGTTGGCCTACATCTCCAGTGTGTCTTTGTAACTGAACCACGTGCTTTGACCGCACATGTTTCCACATATTTGTGGTATTAAGGTTACTGACACTTTTACCTCTTTTTACTTTTTGATTACACAGCTTGCATTTGACATAGCAAATATCATCTGCAAGTGTGTTAAAAAAGGATCAGTTCAAGTCCTGGGAGCGCCCGTTTTGGCTGTTGGAAGAGAACTGCTACGAACGGGTGCCAAACTGGAGGCTACAGGCAACCGAGTCTGCAGCCTACCTCTCCCTACTGTTTGGACCGTTGGGGCAATCTCTTCCACAGAGCTGCTCCCACCACCTTCCTGTTCGTCACGCCATGTTGGGTCTTGGACCTCATCATCTCCACTACCCTCTTCCAACACCTGCTGCTGTTGAGTGGTCTGGCCAGCACCATGCTCAACAGAAACTGGCACCTGAGTCTCATCATCATCAGATGCGTTCTGCGGTGTGCTGACCATCGGCACTGGCTCACCCGCCTCTTCACATTCAGAGAGACACAGCTGTTGCGCATCACTGCATACTGCCTCTTCTTCACATTCCAGAATGCTGCTTTGCTGGGCCCCTGTTTGCAAGCCAACAGATTCTGAGAACAGAAGCAGAGACTCAGCTGGCTCCTTTACAGAGCTCTCTGAATGCCTGGGCAATTTGGCAGGCGGTGAAGAGACAGATGGTTGTTCAACAGTGCTGTCGTCCTGAGTAGTGTTAAGCGATACGATACTGCAAATATCGGGTATCGGCCGATATTAGCTCTATCGGCCTTTCGATAATTCGTTTCGATATTTTCGTCTTATCGAATACCGGAATCGGATTTGTCACTGTCACTGTGAGTGTCCGTCGGTCGGGTCTGTCAGGAGTCAGCGGCACTTACCTGGCAGAAGATCTCCGGCGGTCATGTCCTGGACTGCTTGATGGCCGCCATTATCTTCTCCCTCGCGGTCACATGCAGTTTTTCGCGATAACTGCAGTGACTGCAGGGTAATCCCGGCCGTAAACCAGTCCGATGACGTCACCGCCGGGGAAGCAGGTAATCAGCTGTGCTGCGCCGGGATGACAGGCTCTGCCTGTCATTCTGATGTAGCAGAGCTGGATTGTCGTGGGACACTCGTTACTATGGACTGCGTCGGTCAGGTGGTATACTTTTTTTTTTTTTTTTCATTTTTTTACAGGAGATCGATGGCGTCGCAGGATGAGACTGTAATAAAAGTAATGAAAACTGTGTTTTGTTTTTTTTTTATTAAATTAAAAAACTTTTTTATGAACATTCACCCGTCCGGGTACATCAACAAGTTAACTATTTACATACAGGGACCCTGTCCGGGTTATTTATAATTCTTTGGCAGGGGTGTTCCAGGTACCACCTGGTACTCTTCTGATGCTTGCCAAACATCCGAGGCACCAAGGACCACCAGGACCTGATGACGTCGTGTGGCCTGTACAGTCAAGTCGTGACCCGCTATCTGGGTCTGTGTGGCCACCTCTTTCATCTCCCTCCGGGTCTGGAACCCTATGTCCCGGACTGAACGAACCCCAGGGGCCTAACAGGCGCCGGATACGGGCCAGCTATACTTATCATGTCCATAGCTGGGGCTGCTGAGGAGACCACTGAGGGAGGCTGGGGAGATTTACGGCGTGGGGTGGGCACTTTTGCAGAGGCCTGGATGTGGGAGGCTGAAGGCTCCGAGGGTCTCACAGGTTCCTGACACTCTGGGGAGTAGGGGTCGCACCTGGTAACATTTAGGGCGTACCATCCATTGTAACCCCAGTGTCGGGTGTAAGTCACCAAGTCTCCTGGCATCAGGTCCCTCCCCGGGTGTCCTTCTGGGAGGTGAGCCTCCACGTCCCGCCGGTTCACAAAAACTTCTAAATAAAGTCCAGGCTCCTGGATGAAGCCCCAACCACCTTTCAATTTAAAGCTCCGTACTGCACCCTTACGCCGCGGCTCCCACAGGGTTCCTTTATCTTTTCTCATCCGGTCCTTCTCTGCCCGGTCTTTCTCCAGCTGACGTTGGCGAAGCTTTTGGGTTTCTCGCTGCTCCCTTTGTCGCTCTGCTTCCCGCTCCCAACGTCTCCACTCTTCCTCCTGACGCCGGTTGTAATTCTCCTCCACCAGCTGCTCCATGTCTCCACCATCAAATGCCAGCTTACAGTGTCCGGTTTGCGGCAGCTCTCCTGGCGCCCCCCAGTCCTGGCGGCGCTCACCTGCGGAGGAAGCAGCCGGCTCTGGAACAGATGACAGTCGGGGCTCCGGTACAGGCAGGTAGACCTCTGGTGCCTGCGCGGCCTCCTCCATGAGGACGGGTGTCGCTTCTTCTGTCTCAGCGACGGGGGCAGACAGCGGGATCTGGGGTGCTGCCGGTGCAGAGTTTTTTGCAGGAACGGGTGCCTCCACTGCGACAACGTCAACCGGATCACATTGCAAGGGCTCCTCTACTAGAACGGGTGCCTCACCTTCCGGTACAGACACTTCAGGTAAGAGGGATTGGCGCCGCTCCAAGTTTATTTTTAGGGCACGCCAGCTGGCTTCCATCCTGGCGACCTCCTCCCGGTGCCGGGCCAGGCCTCTTAGGGTATCCTCCGCTTCTTGCAGCGTAGGAGGGTTTCCAGGCCGGGTGCCCAACGGTGGTTCCGTGGCGATCGGGTCGCTTCCGTGGGGGGAGAGCTCTGAGTCTGACTGCTCCATCCCTTCACACTTCTGCTCGTGTCCATTAGCCATCTCTGCCAAGTCACATGTGTCATTAGCATCAGGAGAGGGCCCCTCTTTTGTAGGGAGGCGGGACCTTCGCGTTAGTTTCCGCACACTGAGGAGGATGAGGAGGCGGAACTGAAGAGCTGTGGGGCACGATCTTACATTGCAGTACCATTTAGAGCCATCGTTTTCGCGTCACTGAGTGAGTGTACACCCACGAAGAGCACGCCCTTCTTCTTCACCAGTGCCTCGTCGTGACGCAGATATGGCTGAAAAATGGCAAATACATTCTCTGATGATTTTAGCAATTCTCAAGCACAAAACCAGTTCAATTCAGGCACACAGGACTCGCTTATAGCGAGCTACAGAATCCTGTTTGTGACGCCCAAGTTGAGTCGCACAGAGCCAGAGGTTTTGGGGGTACTCGGCACCGAGCCCGTCGACTTCTATGGGGTATGTCACGGCTTTACCCGGCAATTGAATCAGAGTCTATTTTACTATGTAGAAGTGTATAAACTATAAATATATGTATATATATATATATATATATATGTCACAATGACATGTATATATATATATATATATATATATATATGTATTCTATATGTGTATATTTTGTGTTTACAACGAAAGAAAGGGTTTTTTTTGTTGCGATATTTTGTTCCCATAGACTTACATGGGACTTCCGGTATCAGAATCGGATATCGACGATATTTAGTGATATCGGCGATACCATTTCGATACGATATTTTTAGATATCGAGCAGTATCGCTCAACACTAGTCCTGAGAGGAGGTGTAAGCAATTGAAGTCGATGCATTGGCTGCCATCCAACCAACAACGGCTTCAATTTGTTCTTCCTGCAGCAGGGGGGTACGCCGAGCTCCTACAAAAGTGCGCATAAAGGAACGCTCACGGGGAAAATTGGTGGATGCTGTGTCACTGGGTGAGGCAGCAGCCACAGAATCCCCACATCCTCTCCCTGCTGAAACTCCACGGCCACGACCACGTGCCTTACTCCCTGCCTTCTTCATCTTGGTAGATTGATAAAGAAAGTCAGAAAAGTTATAAGGCCTAAGTGTGGTTATTCCTCAGAGACTGCAGTGAACACTGCAGACAACTGTTCAGTAGCTGTGAAAGGCCCCTTTGTGTACTTCTATAGTGTTTGCAACCAATGTATTGTATACGGATGGAAGTGCGTCACACTAATAGATTAGATTTTTTTCAAACATAATGGAGCAGCACCAATTTGAGAAAATGTGAAGGATGAGGCAGTGACACACGCTCAGCAGACTACAACCAGCAGTGGTTGAAGAACTAACTGGAGCGTAATCGGCACTCAAAAAATGAAAAGCTCACAGACTACAGTGAACACTGCACACAACTGTTCACTATCTGTGAAAGGCCCCTTTGTGTACTTCTATAGTGTTTGCAACCAATGTATTGTATACGGATGGAAGCGCGTCACACTAATAGATTAGATTTTTTTCAAATATAATGGAGCAGCACCAATTTGAGAAAAATGTGAAGGATGAGGCAGTGACACACGCTCAGCAGACTACAACCAGCAGTGGTTGAAGAACTAACTGGAGCGTAATCTGCACTCAAAAAATGAAAAGCTCACAGACTACAGTGAACACTGCACACAACTGTTCACTATCTGTGAAAGGCCCCTTTGTGTACTTTTATAGTGTTTGCAACCAATGTATTGTATACGGATGGAAGCGCTTCACACTAATAGATTAGATTTTTTTCAAATATAATGGAGCAGCACCAATTTGAGAAAAATGTGAAGGATGAGGCAGTGACACACGCTCAGCAGACTACAACCAGCAGTGGTTGAAGAACTAACTGGAGTGTAATCTGCACTCAAAAAATGAAAAGCTCACAGACTACAGTGAACACTGCACACAACTGTTCACTATCTGTGAAAGGCTCCTTTCTGTACTTCTATAGTGTTTGCAACCAATGTATTGTATACGGATGGAAGCGCGTCACACTAATAGATCACTGTTAATTTCTATTTAATGGAGCTGCACCAATTCCACAAAATAAAATAAAAAAAAGAGTCAGTGAGTGACACGTGCAGATGCCTACAAACAGCGGTGGATGCAGAGCAAACTGCAGCGTCACCTGCACTCTCACACACACACCTTGCACAGAGCTGTTAAAACACACTGCAAGGCAAAAGGAAGCTTTACACAGCGGTTGGTAAACTAGCCTGCCTAAAGCACAGTACACAAAATCGCAATCTCTAACTGTCCCTCAGAGTCAGCAGAGCAGCGTTCTGTCCCTAACTGAGTTCACAGCACAGTGACGCTAAAATGGCGGCGGCGCCTTTTATGTCTAATTTGTCTTTCTTTCTCATGGTTACAACAAAGCATGTGTAATTACAATAATTTTCAGGAAGAAATTGTCATGAATGTACCACACTTTGCTGGGATC
>JARQOD010005728.1:0-46513 GCA_033576555.1 Oophaga sylvatica
AATTGGATATCGCGTACTCGGGACAAATTGGCAACAACTTTTGGGGCCAATTTCTCCTGTTACCCTTGTAAAAATAAAATTTTGGGGGCCCCAAAAAATCATTTTTGCAAAAAAAAAAGGATTTTTTTTTTTTAACGGCTGTACGTTAAAACTCTGTGAACACTTCGAGGTTCAAAGTGCTCACCCACATCTAAAAGTTCCTTGTGGGTTTCTATTTGCCAAAATGGGTCACTTTGGGGTTTTCCACTGAAAGGTCATCAGGGCTCCCAAAAAGTGACATGCGCCCAACCATCCCATTAAAGTCTGCAATCCAAAACGCACTACTTCCCTTCCGAGCCCTAACGTGCCCCTACAGAAGTTTTCCTCCCACATAATGGGTACAGTTACTCAGGACAAATTGGACAAACAATTTTTTGGGTCCAATTTCTCCGTTCCCTTGTGAAAATAAAATATTGGGGCGAAAAAATCTTTTTTGTAAAAAAAAAAAAAGATTTTTATTTTTACGGCTGAACTTAAAAACTTCTGTGAAGCACTTGGGTTCAAAGTGCCACCACACACTAAATAAGTTCCGGTGGGTCTATTTGCCAAAGGGGTCACTTGTGGGGGGTTTCCACTGTATGGTGCATCAGGGCCCTCTCCAAATGTGACATGACGCCCCCAAAAACCATTCCATCAAAGTCTGCAATCCAAAACGTCCTACTTTTCCCTTCCGACCCGCGTGCGCCCATACAGTAGTTTTCTCCCACTTTTGGGGTATCAGCGACCAGGACAAATTGACAACAACTTTTGGTTCCTTCTTCTTACCCTTGGAAAAAAAATAGGGGGCGAAAAAATCATTTTGTAAAAAAAAAAAATATTTTTATTTTACAGCTGTACGTTTAAACTTAGTGAAACACCTGGGGTTAAAAGTTCTCCCACACACAGTAATTCCTTTGAGGGTTAGTTTCCAAAGGTGTCTTTTGGGGGTTTCCACTGTTTAGGCAATAAAGGGCCCCAAACACGACAGGCTCCACCCAATTCGCGGAAAAAGTCAGACGGCGCTCCTTCCCTTCCAAACCTGCCTGCCCCAAACAGTGGTTTACCCCACATAGGGTATCAGCGCACTCGGGGAAAATTGCCCAATAACTTTTGATCTTGTTACCCTTGAAAAATAAAAATTGGGTAAAAGATCTTTTTGGGAAAAAAAGATTTTTAAATTTTTTAGGGCTCTACTTATAAACTGTGTGAAGCATTTTGGGGGGTTCAAATTGCTCACCAAAGATCAGAAAAGTTCCTTAGGGGGTCAATTTTCCCCAAATGGGTCATTTGTGGGAGGTTTCCACTGTTTAAGGCACATCAGGGCTCTCCAAAGCAACAGGCATCCAATCTCAATTCCAGCCAATTATGGTTGGAAAAAGTCAAATGGGGATCCTTCGATTCCGAGCTCTGCCGTGCCCCAAACGTGTTTCCCCCCCACTTGGGTATCAGCGTATCGGGACAAATTGGAAAAACAACTATGTGGTCCAATTTCTCCTGTTACCCTTTGGAAAAAAAAAAATTAGTGACAAAAAAGATAATTTTTGTGGGAAAAAAATAGGATTTTTTTTTTCATGCCCGGGCATTATAAACTTGTGGAAGCACTTGGGGGTTCAAAGTGCTCACCAAAGATCTAGATAATTTTCCTTAGGGGTCGTATTCCAAAGGGGGTCACTTTTGGGGGGGTTTCCACTTTTTAAAAGGCTCACTGGGGGGCACTGCAAACGGAACATACCCCCCATCAACGTCTGCATTCCAAAACTTTACTAACTTCCTTTCCAAGCCGCCGTGCACCCAAACAGTCCCCCCCCCCACATATGGGGTACAGGACTCAGGACAAAAGGACAAAAAAACTTTTGGGGTCCAATTTCCTTGGAAAATTCAAAAAATTTTGGGGCAAAAAATCATTTTGTGGAAAATTGTTTTTTTTTTTTTTTTCCCCACCCAGGCATTACAATTTTGTGAAACACTGGGGTTCAAAGTCTCACAACAGATCTAGAAAGTACCTTAGGGGGTCAGTTTCCAAAATGGTGTCACTTGTGGGGGTTTCCACTGTTTAGGCGCATCAGGGCTCTCCCAAAAAACCACATGGCGCCAATCTCAATTCCCCGCCAATTTTAGTTTTTAAAAATCAAACGGCGCTCCTTCCCTTACGAGCTCTGCCGTGTGCCCAAACAGTGGTTTTTCCCCCCCCCTATTGGGTATGGCGTACTCAGAAAAATTGCATAACAACCTTATCTGTCCATTTTCCCCTTTTTACCCTTGTGAAAATAAAAAAAAAAAATTTGTAAAAGATCATTTTTGTGGCTAAAAAGTTAAATATTAATTTTTTCCTTCCACGTTTCTTTAGTTCCGTGAAGCACCTGAAGGGTTAATAATCTTCTTGAATGTGGTTTTGAGACCTTGAGGGGTGCAGTTTTTAGAAGGTGGCCCCTTTGGGTTTTTCTGCATATAAACCCCTAAGTGACTTTAAATGAGAGGGGGTCCCTAAAAAAAAATGGTTTGTAAATTTGTTGTAAAAATGAGAAACGCGGTCAACTTTTAACCCCAAAAACTTCCTAACAAAAAAAAATTTTTGGTTCCAAAATTGTGCTGATGTAAATAGACATTGGGAAATGTTATTTCTTAACTATTTTGTGTGATATATTTCCTGTTTTAAGGGATAAAAATTCAAAAGTTTAAAAATTGGGAAAATTTTAAAAATTTTCGGGCCTATTTGCGTTTTTTTTCAAAAAAAACCAAGTTATTCGAAAAATTTAAATTCAACGTAAGTAAATATGTCCAGAAAACAGTCTCAGAATCGTGAAGATCCGTTGAAGCGTTCCAGAGTTAAACCTCATAAAGAGACAGTGGCAGAATTGTAAAAATTTGGCCCGTCATAACGTGCAAAAACACCCTTGGGGGTGAAGGGGTTTAAAAAAGGTACAACCATAACATTATGTCTGTGGAATCAAAAAAGGTATGAAGATATCCAAAAGCAGACGCAATCTAGATTTTCAGATTTTAAAAACACGTATGCGGATGTATTTGAGGGTGATGGATGTTTTTGAAGGAAAAAAACAAACTGGAAATTATAACAAAAGTAAAAACCTACCAGATTACCGAAAAAGAAAAGTGCCTGTAGCGCTACTTCACCATTGAAAAAAAGAACTACAGGATTTAAAAATGAGGCAATGAAGAAGTCGCCATCAAAGTAAAAGACTGGATAATAGTTTGGTCATAGTGCAGAAACCATCAGAAAACTAAAATTTGTATCGATCCAAAAACCCCCCACCAAAGCTCTAAAAAGAATCACTATCCGATGCCTACAATAGAGGATGTGCTACCAATTTATCAAAGGCAAAAAAATTTTCATTTGTGACTAAAAAATGGATTTTGGCAGTGGAACTGGATAAAAATCCATTTATTGACAACGTTTCTTTCCATTTGGTCGCCGTAAAATGGCGAGAATGCCCATGGGACGACACCAGCTCCAAAATAATTTCAGCAGAAGCTGATGCAAGCTTTGGAAGGACTCCCGGGTAAAGACATAGCAGAGATAATTTTAGGGGAGAAGGTACGAAAGCAACGCAATAAAGAATCACAATACAAGGAGCACGTTTTTTAGATGGGGTGTAGAGAAAAAAGGATAAAGTTGAACTTGGAAAAGTTGAAACTGAAAATGACGGAAGGGCAATATAGGAATCTTCTAACCTCAAAGGAGTGAAAGGGATCCGGAAAAGGTGAAGGCGATACAAAGATGCCTACCCCAACTGATGTGTTGGAGACAACGTTTTTTGGGGGCAGGGGAATTATCTGTCCAAGTTTTGTAAGAATCTATCAACAGTGTGAGCCAATGAGACAGCAACTCACAAAGATGTTTGTGGAAGGACAAAGCACAGGAGCGGCTTTTCAATCAGTAAAGACAGCCATTGCAGACAAGCAACCTTAAAATATTTGATCCACATTAGAGGGGTAGACAATGTATGCATCAGAAAAGGGCCTAGGTGCCACATTAATGCAAGAGCCAACCAATCACATTTAAGCAAAGCGCTAACACCGACAGAGCAGGGTATTCCCAAATCGAAAAGGAGTTACTAGCGGGGGTGTTTGAAAGGAAAGGTTTCACAACACATACGGTCACAGGTAACAACAATCAATCACAAACCGTTGGAGAGCATTAAAAAAAAAAACCACTACTAAATGCCCAAAGAACGCAGCCCATTTTTTCTGCGACTTCAAAAATATGATTAAAAAACGGATATTGTCCAGAAAAGACTTGTTGATTGCAATACTCTAAGCAGAGCGTACTTACCCAACTCAGAGGATAAAGGACAAGAAAGGGGACAACACAAATGTGTGAGTACTTTCAGTACTAAAGAAAACTAAAAACAAATACAGACCTTAAACAGAAAAAATAAAACACTAAAATATTAAAAACTGTGATCCTGCAGGGTCCAAAATAATAAGCAGCATGCCCAAAGGAAGTTGCTCCATTCTTCCAATACGAGATGAACTGTCATACACCAAGGAATCATCAAAAGGGAAAAGGGCAGTGAAACCGGAAACTCTGAGAAAGACATACACAAAATTACCTCGTCCCACTTGGGCATTGAAGGATGTTTGCGGCGAGCAAGAGAATTAGTTTATTGGCCGGTATGAATGATCACATAAAAAGTTACAAGTACAATGTGAGATATGTCGTCCGGGGGGATAAACAACCGAAAGAGCCATTGCAACCGCATGCCGTTCCAAAAGACCATGGGCAAAAAAAGGAATAAATTTGTTCACAATGGAGGAAAGAGAATACCGGAACTGTGACTATTTTCTAACTTTTGGGAAGTGGACTATTTGAAAGATACAAAGCAAGAACATTTTAAAAAAACTCAAGGCTCATTTTTCCAGATATGGGATTCCAAATTGTTTTTACTGATAATGCCGCCCCATTTTTGGTCAGAAGAGTTCAAGTTTCAGCAAGTTATGGAAGAACACAAACATCATTCCTGGATATCCCAAAACAATGGCAAAGCGGAATCGCGGTGAAAACAGCAAAGAAGTTGATTAAAGGTATCCAAAACTGAACAATATCGCTAACGGAAACGCTAAAAAACGCCCCTATTTAGCGATCCCTTTGCGATGTTGTTTCAGTGCGGCGCTGCCAGCGACACTTCCTGCTGTGATCTCGCCGTCGCTGGAATCGTTCCGACCCTTTTTCCCCGTCGGCCTCCCCTGGTAAGTATAAATCCTTATGTGGCACCTTTTTCTTAGCGATTTAGCGGTATTTTGTACCGCTAAAGTCGTTAAAAGATCGCTAACGGCGAAGCGTCGTTAACTATATGCAAAATTGGCGCATTTAGCGATATAGAAACAATCCCCACGATCGCATTAGAGCGCGTACGTGACGCTAGCGGGATTGTTTTGTGGCAGTACCTTAAGAGGCGAAACAGGCAGGGACAGATGTAAAAACTATCTATACGGACCACAGAAAAAACACCTTCCCAAGGTCTAACAGCAGCCCAGCACAGAGGCTTCTATAAAAAAGGACAAGACACCATACCAACAGCTATCGTCTTCTGAAGCCAAATCTTTTGAGGGAATGAGGTCAAAACTAAAGAAAAATCAGGAAGACAAGCGTTCTATTATAATCATCGGGAAAAGATCTACCAGAACGAGACAAAATGACAACAACAGGGTGCACCGAGCAAATATGACAAACAATGGAGAAAAAGCAAAGGGACCCCAGAAACAGGACCTAGATCCACGAGATTGTGACGAGGAAAGGGAAAAAAACAAGAGAAATCGAACATCGAGGAAAACGCAAGAAGGACGATACATGGTCAAAAAGAACAGTAACCTCATATCCAAGATGAGGGAAAAAGCAAGTCCCAAGCAGAGAGGCTACAGGGATGGCCAGTTCATGTGGAGATTCCCGGTCGGAGACAGGCAAAAACCAATGGGGAACGCCCAATCGAAAACCACCGAATAGTGGCAGTAACGCTCTATGTTCAGATCGGGCAGAATGACAAAAGCCACACACCTCAAGGACTATATATACATCATGGCCAAAAGTTTTGAGAATGACAACAATATTAATTTTTACAATCACTGCTTCCTTTTTCTAATAGCAATTTGCATATACCCAAATGTTTTAAAAAAATGATCACTTAACACAATTACTTGCAAAGTAATATTTGGCAGAAAATAACTTTTATCCCCCAAAACCTTTCAACACATTTCAGCCCTGCCTTTAAAAAGGACCACTAACCCTTTTCAGTGATTGTTCCATTAACACAGGTGTGGGTGTTGATGAGGGCAGGCTGGAGATCAATCTGTCATGATTAAGTAAGAATGACACCACTGACACTTTAAAGGAGGCTGGTGCTTGGCATCATTGTTTCTCTTCTGTTAACCTTGGTTATCTCTAAAGAAACACGTGCAGTCATCATTGCAATGCACAAAAATGGCCTAACAGGGAAGAGTATCGCAGCTAGAAAGATTGCACCTCAGTCAACAATCTATCGCATTATCAAGAACTTCAAGAAGAGAGGTTCCATTGTTGCCAAAAAGGCTTCAGGGCGCCCAAGAAAGACCAGCAAGCGCCAGGACCGTCTCTTAAAAGTGTTTCAGCTGCGGGATCGGGCTACCAGCAGTGCAGAGCTTGCTCAGGAATGGCAGCAGGCAGGTGTGAGTGCATCTGCACGCACTGTGAGGCGGAGACTCTTGGAGCAAGGCCTGGTCTCAAGGAGGGCACAAAGAAGCCACTTCTCTCCAGAAAAAACATCATGAATAGACTGATATTCTGCAAAAGGTTACAGGCAGTGGACTGCTGAGGACTGGGGTAAAGTTATTTTCTCTGATGAATCCCCTTTTCGATTGTTTGGGACATCAGGAAAACGCCTAATTCGGAGAAGACAAGGTGAGCGCTACCACCAGTCTTGTCTCATGCCAACTGTTAAGCATCCTGAAACCATTCATGTGTGGGGTTGCTTCTCAGCCAAGGGAATCGACTCTCTCACAGTCTTGCCTAAAAACACAGCCATGAATAAAGAATGGTACCAGAATGTCCTCCAAGAGCAACTTCTCCCAACCCTCCAAGAGCAGTTTGGCGATCAACAATGCCTTTTCCAGCATGATGGAGCATCTTGCCATAAAGCAAAAGTGATAATTAAATTGCTCAGGGAACAAAAACATAGAGATTTTGGGTCCATGGCCTGGAAACTCCTCAGATCTTTAATCCCATTGAGAACTTGTGGTCAATCATCAAGAGACGGGTGGACAAACAAAAACCTAAAAATTCTGACAAAATGAAAGCATTGATTGTGCAAGAATGGACTGCTATCAGTCAGGATTTGGTCCAGAAGTTGATTGAGAGCATGCCAGGGAGAATTGCAGAGGTCCTGAAGAAGAAGGGTCAACACTGCAAATATTGACTTGCTGCATTAACTCATTGTAACTGTCAATATAAGCTTTTGTTACTCATATGTTTGCAATTATTATATTTCTGTCTGTGATAAAAACATCTGTCAAACACACATAAAAACCAGAGGGCAGCAGATCATGTGAAAATATAATATTTGTGTCATTCTCAAAACTTTTGGCCATGACTGTACAACCAAGTATTTTAAAGTATCTTAATAGCATGATGCTTGCCAGTTATGTTTATGTCACCAATATCTTGAATATTGAAATGTTCACATGTATGTTAGTTATTAGCTTAGTTATTTCTTCAGTTAAAAGACAAAGGATGTAGCAATATGTTATATGCTGAGCCGCCTCTAGGGGTCTCACTACCTGGATGTATTCAGAGGATAGAAAGGAGGGACTCGTTGGTAAGAGCATGAGACAGGAAGCATTTTATGTATTGTGGCTGAGAGAACCTGCACACAATAAAGTAACCTGTTACCACAATCGTGTCAGAGGCATAAACAAGAAATAGAACAGTGCCAACTCTCCATTTACAGCTGCCACAAGATGGGGGTCACAGAGCAGAGACCCACATCATTCAGACTATTCCATAAATGTTTAAGAAATAACAAAGAACACTTTACCTACTTGTCAATTCCCCTACTACTAGCTGGTGATTGGTATGTCACAGTCACATAACTCGATCACACTACAATGGAGCAGCATAAACCACCACGGACCTGGGAACCATCGGCAAGGGAGCCTTGAAGGACATGAAAGGTATTACAAGAGTTTTCTGATCATTAGGAAGATTTTTATGGGGATGAAGATATTAGCTATAAAATGTTCTTTTAATTCCAAGCTATTCAACCTTTAAAGTTCCTTAGAATATAAACCTCACTGAAGAAAATGTTGTCTTACCATTGACACTTAGTGAATGCTGATAATGATTGAAAGGAAAATGAATTAGGTACACACATCGAAACGTCTTATGAAAAATTCTACAAGTACATTATTTTTTTTTCAATTCTATGATATTCAGTTTGGATTTGTGTAAAGTCGGTTGTCTGATACTTGCAGCTTCAATATTTATGCTTTCTGTCACTAATAACATTTCCAACTAACTCACAAACCGTTCAGCGTTTGCCCACCCAGATGAGAAGGGACAGGAAAAGGGTGACATGCCCTTTTCTGGCAATGACTAGAGGTTTTTAATCCACTGGGCCTCAGCAGGCCTCAGGGCCTTACGCTCCATTAAAAGCTGACAGAACATGCAGAATAAGTGTCAGTAACCTGCCGCAGCAACCAAAACACTCGCACGAAATCCAAACAAAATTAGGCATTCTTAATTTTACAACTGACAAGTTTGATGGATCATAAGACCGACAGCTAATATATTTGTAACATATGTATAGGGGCCGCAATCAGGGCATTACAGCCCTGACTGGCGTATGGGGCCCGATCAGCAGAGGGAGCCCGCACCGGACTCCGTCACCTACCGATCGGGCCCCACTGCCCCGCCCCCCAGATTCTGCCGGGTAAGTAACTGAACCTGCGTCCAGGACGCAGGCTCAGTTACTCTATTGCCGTGCGGGCCCGCACGACAATAGTTAAAGCTGCCAGCCAATCGGAGGCTGGCAGCTGACGTCAGAGCGCACGTCGCCGGCGTCTGACGTCATTGTCAGTCGCCGGCGAGTGCGCGCGTTCAGGCTGGGATGGAGATTGCTCAACGCTGGAGCGCTGCAAGGTAAGGAAAAGTGTTTTTTTTTTTTTTCCTGATTAGTATTGAAAGCGGCTGAGGGGACAGGATGAGACACTGGAGGGGCAGGATGGAGACACTGGATGGAGATGGGGCAGAATGGAGACACTGGAGGGGCAGGATGGAGACACTGGAGGGGCAGGATGGAGATTAGGCAGAATGGAGACACTGGAGGGGCAGGATGGAGACACTGGATGGAGATGGGGCAGAATGTAGACACTGGGTGGAGATGGGGCAGAATGGAGACACTGGAGGGGCAGGATGGAGACACTGGAGGGGCAGGACGGAGATGAGGCAGAATGGAGACACTGGAGGGGCAGGATGGAGACACGAGGGGCAGAATGGAGACACTGGAGGGGCAGAATGGAGACACTGGAGGGGCAGGATGGAGACACTGGAGGGGCAAAATGGAGACACTGGAGGGCAGGATGGAGACACTGGAGGGGCAGAATGGAGACACTGGAGGGGCAGGAAGGAGATGGGGAAGAATGGAGACACTGGAGGGGCAGAATGGAGACATTGGAGGGGCAGGATGGAGACAAGGCAGAATGGAGACACTGGAGGGGCAGGATGGAGATGGGGCAGAATGGAGACACTGGAGGGGCAGGATGGAGATGGGGCAGAATGGAGACACTGATGGGGCAGAATGGAGACACTGGAGGGGCAGGATGGAGACACTGCAGGGGCAGGATGGAGATACTGCAGGGGCAGAATGGAGACACTGGAGGGCAGAATGGAGACACTGGAGGGGCAAAATGAAGACACTGGAGGGGCAGGATGGAGACACTGGAGGGGCAGGATGGAGACACTGAAGGGGCGGATGGAGACACTGGAGGGCAGAATGAAGACACTGGAGGGGCAGGATGGAGATGGGGAAGAATGGAGACACTGGAGGGGCAGAATGGAGACACTGGAGGGGCAGGATGGAGACAGGGCAGAAAGAAGACACTGGAAGGGCAGGATGGAGATGGGCAGAATGGAGACACTGGAGGGGCAGGATGGAGATGGGGCAGAATGGAGATGGGGCAGAATGGAGACACTGGAAAGGCAGAATGGAGACACTGGAGGGGCAGAATGGAGACATTGGAGGGGCAGGATGGAGACACTGGAGGGGCAGGATGGAGACACTGGAGGGGCAGAATGGAGACATTGGAGGGGCAGGATGGAGAAGGGGCAGAATGGAGACACTGGGGGCAGGATGGAGATGGGGCAGAATGGAGACACTGAGGGGGCATGATTGGATACAGGGGGCAGGATTGGAGACAGGGGGCAGGATTGGAGACGGGGCATGAGTGGCAGATTGCAGGCACTGGTGGCAGGATTGCAGGCACTGGTGGCAGGATTGCAGACACTGGTGGCAGGATTGCAGACAGATGGGGCAGGATGGATACGATGGAGACAGATGGGGAGATCGTATGGGGCAGAATGGATACTCATGAGGGTGGGGTGGGAGAACATATGGCTGAAATCAGGAATGAGACACACGGGGGCCAGGATGGGGGATATTATTACCATATGGGCTAATTAAGGGATATTATTACTGCAGTGATGTATTTTATTTTTGAGTATACTGTTTTAAATGGGGGGGGGGCGGTCCTGTTACTGTGTAGAGCGACACTATGTTGCCTTTTTTTTCTTCAACTGGTGTAGTGTAGAAGTTGGGAAAAAATAAGTTATGTGTTTTGCAAGTGGAGCTCTAGATAACTGTTATTTCCTGCAGAGACGAGCCCTGGCTGGAAGAAGTGATGGCGGTCTGTGCTGGATGAAAAGCGAGGATGAAGGACTTCACCTAGAGACGTCACTGGTGAGTTAGTGTGTTACCTGTACATTGACCTTATACACAGGACCTCTGTATATAGTATATAATGTCACCAGTGATCACTATCACCTGTACATTATATACAGAGCTCCTATTACCTGTACACAGACACTGCATGCTAAGTACAGATCCCCTGTGTATAATGACACTTATGGTGATAGTATTGTGGTTTTTTTTTTGTTACTGATCAGTAGAGTTGAGCATTCCGATACCGCAAGTATCGGGTATCGGCCGATATTCGCTGTATCGGAATTCCGATACTTAGTTCCGATATTTTTCATATATCGTATACCGGAATCGGAAGTTCCCATAATTCTTTGAGAGGCAATGTGATTTTAGACAGCCAATGAGGAATCCTACGAAGTGTGGGCACATCCTGTAATGCTGCGGTCATGTTAAACTAATGGCATGGCTGTGATTGGATGCTGAAATGATGTCAGAATGCACTATAAAAGGCGCCGCCGCCATTTTACCGTCACTGTGCTGTGAATTAAGTTAGGGACAGGACGCTGCTCTGCTGACTCTGAGGGACAGTTAGAGATAGCGTTTTTGTGAATTGTTCTGTAGGCAGGCTATTTGAGAAACCGCTCTGTAAATCATCCTTTTTCCTTGCAGTGTTGTTTTCACAGCTCTGTGCAAGGTGTGTGTGTGAGTGCAGTTGACGCTGCAGTTTGCTCTGCATCCAACGCTGTTTGTAGTCATCTGCATGTGTCACTCACTGACTCTTTTTTTTTTATTTTGTGGAATTGGTGCTGCTCCATTCAATTGAAATTAACAGTGATCTATTAGTGTGACGTGCTTCCATCCGTATCCAATACATTGGTTGCAAACACTATAGAAGTACACAAAGGGGCCTTTCACAGCTAGTGAACAGTTGTGTGCAGTGTTCACTGTAGTCTGAGGTTTTCATTTTTGGAGTGCAGATCACGCTCCTGTTAGTTCTTCAACCACTGCTGGTTGTAGTCTGCTGAGCGTGTGCCACTGCCTCATCCTTGACATTTTTCTCAAATTGGTGCTGCTCCATTCTATTTCAAATAACTCAAATCTATTAGTGTGACGCGCTTCCATCCGTATACAATACATTGGTTGCAAACAGTCTAGAAGTACACAAAGGGGCCTTTCACAGCTAGTGAACAGTTGTGTGCAGTGTTCACTGTAGTCTGAGGTTTTCATTTTTGGAGTGCAGATCACGCTCCAGTTAGTTCTTCAACCACTGCTGGTTGTAGTCTGCTGAGCGTGTGCCACTGCCTCATCCTTGACATTTTTCTCAAATTAGTGCTGCTCCATTCTATTTCAAATAACTCAAATCTATTAGTGTGACGCGCTTCCATCCGTATACAATACATTGGTTGCAAACAGTCTAGAAGTACACAAAGGGCCTTTCGCAGCTAGTGAACAGTTGTGTGCAGTGTTCACTGTAGTCTGAGGTTTTCATTTTTGGAGTGCAGATCACGCTCCAGTTAGTTCTTCAAACAATGCTGGTTGTAGTCTGTTGAGCGTGTGCCACTGCCTCATCCTTGACATTTTTCTCTAATTGGTGCTGCTCCATTCTATTTCAAATAACTCAAATCTATTAGTGTGACGCGCTTCCATCCGTATACAATACATTGGTTGCAAACAGTCTAGAAGTACACAAAGGGCCTTTCACAGCTAGTGAACAGTTGTGTGCAGTGTTCACTGTAGTCTGAGGTTTTCATTTTTGGAGTGCAGATCACGCTCCAGTTAGTTCTTCAAACAATGCTGGTTGTAGTCTGCTGAGCGTGTGTCACTGCCTCATCCTTGACATTTTTCTCAAATTGGTGCTGCTCCATTCTATTTCAAATAACTCAAATCTATTAGTGTGACGCGCTTCCATCCGTATACAATACATTGGTTGCAAACAGTCTAGAAGTACAAAAAGGGGCCTTTCACAGCTAGTGAACAGTTGTGTGCAGTGTTCACTGTAGTCTGAGGTTTTCATTTTTGGAGTGCAGATCACGCTCCAGTTAGTTCTTCAACCACTGCTGGTTGTAGTCTGCTGACGTGTGTCACTGCCTCATCCTTGACATTTTTCTCAAATTGGTGCTGCTCCATTCTATTTCAAATAACTCAAATCTATTAGTGTGACGCGTTTCCATCCGTATACAATACATTGGTTGCAAACAGTCTAGAAGTACACAAAGGGGCCTTTCACAGCTAGTGAACAGTTGTGTGCAGTGTTCACTGTAGTCTGAGGTTTTCATTTTTGGAGTGCAGATCATGCTCCAGTTAGTTCTTCAAACAATGCTGGTTGTAGTCTGCTGAGCGTGTGCCACTGCCTCATCCTTGACATTTTTCTCAAATTGGTGCTGCTCCATTCTATTTCAAATAACTCAAATCTATTAGTGTGACGCGCTTCCATCCGTATACAATACATTGGTTGCAAACAGCCTTTTTGTTAAGGTACAGTATTATATCGACATTGTACAGGTGTCGCTATTCAGTCTGATAACTAGATATCATTCACCTTTTCTATCAGTTGTCTGTAACGGGTCTGGGAGGCGGAACCTCTGAGCTTTATTATACAAGGAGGCTTTCCTTGTAAAGGAGCGGGTGGCGCCCGGGGAGACGGACAGGAAATCACTGCAAGTGACGGGGGCAGTCTCTGGACAGACAGGCGGGAGGTCACGGCAAGTGACCGGGGCAGTCTCTGGATAGACAGGCGGGTAGTCACGGCAAGTGACCGGGGCAGTCTCTGGATAGACAGGCGGGTAGTCACGGCAAGTGACCGGCGCAGTCTCTGGATAGACAGGCGGGTAGTCACGGCAAGTGACCGGGGCAGTCTCTGGATAGACAGGCGGGTAGTCACGGCAAGTGACCGGGGCAGTCTCTGAATGGACAGGCGAGATAGTCACGGCAAGTGACCGGGGCAGTCTCTGAATGGACAGGTATATACGACCTGAGATGGTGGAGCCTCCCGGTAGGCTAGCAGGCAGATGACAGATGAGCGCCCCCAAGTGAGCAGGCGAGAGTCTCTGGAATAGCCGATGGACACCGCATGTGACGGCCGAACCTCCAGGTAGGCTTGCAGGCAGATGGCAGATGAGCGCCCCCAAGTGAGCAGGCGAGAGTCTCTGGAATTGCCGATGGTCACCGCATGTGACGGCCGAACCTCCAGGTAGGTTTGCAGGCAGATGGCAGATGAGCGCCCCCAAGTGAGCAGGCGAGATTCTCTGGAATAGCCGATGGTCACCGCATGTGACGGCCGAACCTCCAGGCAGGCTTGCAGACAGGTAGCAGACAGCAAACTGGCAGGAAACAGGCAGGTAACTGGTAACGGACCCTGAGGGCTAAAGCAGAGTAGTGAACAGTGCAATAACAACATTGCACGGGCACCTCCATTAAGGAGGAAGTACTTTATATAGGGTGGAGTCCTCCGGCATTGGCCGGGGACCTTTTTGAAAGATGCGCGCGGCCCTTTAAGAGCGGGGGAGCGCGCGGGCGCGCGCCCTAAGTCCAGTAGCAGGGAAGGAGCACGCGGCCCCAGCAGGGCGGAAGGAGGACGCTGAGCGCAGGTAAGGGGGGCGACGTCCCTGCCTGGCAGAGGACGCTGTCGCAGGGGAACAGCGTCCCTGCCTGGCAGAGGGCAGGGACGCCGGCGCTACAGTACCACCCCCTTTAGGCACCCCCTTTTTTAGGCCAGAAAGAAATTTAGCTAGGATGAGAGGGGCATGGATGTTCTCCCGAGGCTCCCACGTTCTCTCCTCAGGACCAAACCCCTTCCAATCCACCAAAAAATAGGTCTTTCTTCCTACCCTTTTGGTGGCCAGAATGTTCTCTACCTCAAATTCGTCTTCAGCAGACACTGGAGCAGGAGGTGTACCTGTAGACTTGACAAAAGAGTTAAGTACCACCGGTTTGAGGAGAGATACATGGAAGGAGTTAGGAATCCGCAAATTGGCCGGGAGTTTCAATTTATAGGACACCGGGTTGATCTGACTGATGATCTCAAAAGGACCGATGAACCAAGGGCCTAACTTGTAGGAAGGAATCTTGAGCTGGACATACTTGGACGAAAGCCAGACCTTATCCCCAGGACGGAATTGAGGAGGATCCAGACGTTTTTTGTCAGCATGTTTCTTCATGCGCTCGGATGACAGAATGAGTGCGGACCGGGTACTCTCCTATATGGAGGAAAATTCGTTAACCAGAGATTCCGCAGCTGGATTGTCCACAGAGATGGAGACAGGAACAGGGATCCGAGGGTGTTGACCGAAGACTACAAAAAACGGAGATTTGGAGGAAGATTCGCTCTCGTGATTGTTGTAAGAGAATTCGGCCCAAGGCAGGAGATCCACCCAGTCAGAATGGTGGGCATTAACGAAGTGCCGGAGATAACTGGTCAGATTCTGATTGATTCGCTCGACTTGTCCATTGGACTGCGGGTGGTAAGCGGAGGAGAAATCCAAGGTGACGTCTAGCAACTTACAAGTGGCTCTCCAGAAACGTGAGGTGAACTGTACCCCACGATCCGACACAATGTGACGAGGCAGACCATGAAGACGGAAGATGTGGCGGATAAAGTCTTTAGCCAACTCGGGTGCAGACGGAAGCCCTGGCAGGGGAATGAAGTGAGCCATCTTGGAAAATCTGTCAACGACCACCCAAATGACCGTACAACCGGCAGAGACGGGCAGATCTGTTATGAAGTCCATGGCTATATGCTGCCAGGGGGCAGCGGGTACAGGAAGCGGAAGAAGACGGCCGGCAGGCAGGTGTCTCGGAACTTTGTTGCGGGCACAGGAGACACAGGCAGAAACAAAGTCTATTACGTCCTTGTGCAGGGTAGGCCACCAGTAATGCCGAGTAATGAGCTGGAGGGTCTTTTTCTGACCAGCGTGGCCAGCTAGTTTAGACGAATGACCCCAGTGTAGGATTCTCTCCCGATCGGTTACCGATACGAACGTCTTACCAGGAGGGAGACGATTTAGACTCACGGGAGCCACCTGCATCACTCTGGCGGGATCGATGATATGTTTAGGTTCCTCTTCGAGATCCGACACCAGGAAGGACCGGGACAAGGCGTCCGCCTTGATGTTCTTGTCGGCCGGGCGAAAATGTAAGAGAAAATCAAAGCGGGCAAAAAACAAGGACCGCCGGGCTTGGCGAGGGTTAAGTCTCTGGGCATGCTGGAGGTAAGCCAGATTTTTGTGGTCAGTGTAAATGATTACCGGATGAAGAGCCCCCTCGAGTAGGTAACGCCACTCCTCCAATGCCAGCTTGATGGCCAATAACTCTCGGTCTCCTATGGAGTAATTGCGCTCAGAAGAGGAGAAGAGTTTGGAGAAGAAGCCGCAAGATACCATCCTCCCGGATGAAGATTTTTGAGTAAGTACCGCTCTGGCTCCAGAAGAGGAAGTGTCCACCTCCAGGAAGAACTGCTTGTTGCCGTCCGGGCGATGCAGCACTGGAGCGGAAGAGAAGGCCTGCTTTAACCCCTTCATGACCCAGCCTATTTTGACCTTAAAGACCTTGCCATTTTTTGCAATTCTGACCAGTGTCCCTTTATGAGGTAATAACTCAGGAACGCTTCAACGGATCCTAGCGATTCTGAGATTGTTTTTTCGTGACATATTGGGCTTCATGTTAGTGGTAAATTAAGGTCGATAATTTTTGCGTTTATTGTGAAAAAATGGAAATTTGGCGAAAATTCTGAAAATTTTGTAATTTTCAAATTTTTAATTTTTATTCTGTTAAACCAGAGAGTTATGTGGCACAAAATAGTTAATAAATAACATTTCCCACATGTCTACTTTACATCAGCACAATTTTGGGAACAACATTTTTTTTTGTTAGGAAGTTATAAGGGTTAAAAGTTGACCAACGATTTCTCCTTTTTACATCAAAATTTACAAAACCATTTTTTTTAGGGACCACCTCACATTTGAAGTCACTTTGAGGGTCTATATGGCAGAAAATACCCAAAAGTGACACCTTTATAAAAACTGCACCCCTCAAGCTACTCAAAACTACATTCAAGAAGATTATTAACCCTTCAGGTGCTTCACAGGAACTAAAGCAACGTGGAAGGAAAAAATGGACATTTTAATTTTTCCAACAAAAATTTTTTTTAGCATCAATTTTTTTCATTTTTACATGGGCATCAGGATAAAATGGATCCTAAAATTTGTTGGGCAATTTCTCCTGAGTACACAGATACCTCATATGTGGTCATAAACCACTGTATGGGCGCACAGCAGGGCTCAGAAGGGAAGGAGCGCCATTTGACTTTTTGAATAGAAAATATGCTGGAATATTTAGCGGTTGCCATGTCACATTTGGAGAGTCCCTGTGTGCCTAAACATTGGAGCTCCCCACAAGTGACCCCATTTTGGAAACTAGACCTCCTAAGGAACTTATCTAGATGCATAGTGATCACTTTGAACCCCAAGGTGCTTCACAAATTGATCTGTAAAAAAAAGAAAGTACTTTTTTTTCACAAAAATTTTCTTTTAGCCTCAGTTTTTTTCATTTTCACATGGGCAACAGTATAAATTGGATCCTAAAATTTGTTGGGCAATTTCTCCTGAGTACACAGATACCACATATGTGGTCATAAACCACTGTTTGGGCGCACAGCAGGGCTCAGAAGGGAAGGAGCGCCATTTGACTTTTTGAATGGAAAATATGCTGGAATATTTAGCGGTTGCCATGTCGCATTTGGAGAGTCCCTGTGTGCCTAAACATTGGAGCTCCCCCACAAGTGACCCCATTTTGGAAACTAGACCCCCTAAGGAACTTATCTAGATGCATAGTGAGCACTTTGAACCCCCAGGTGCTTCACAAATTGATCCGTAAAAAAAAGAAAGTACTTTTTTTTTCACAAAAATTTTCTTTTAGCCTCAGTTTTTTTCATTTTCACATGGGCAACAGTATAAATTGGATCCTAAAATTTGTTGGGCAATTTCTCCTGAGTACACAGATACCTCATATGTGGTCATAAACCACTGTTTGGGCGCACGGCAGGGCTCAGAAGGGAAGGAGCGCCATTTGACTTTTTGAATGGAAAATATGCTGGAATATTTAGCGGTTGCCATGTCGCATTTGGAGAGTCCCTGTGTGCCTAAACATTGGAGCTCCCCCACAAGTGACCCCATTTTGGAAACTAGACCCCTAAGGAACTTATCTAGATGCATAGTGAGCACTTTGAACCTCCAGGTGCTTCACAAATTGATCCGTAAAAAAAAGAAAGTACTTTTTTTTCACAAAAATTTTCTTTTAGCCTCAGTTTTTTTCATTTTCACATGGGCAACAGTATAAATTGGATCCTAAAATTTGTTGGGCAATTTCTCCTGAGTACATAGATACCTCATAATGTGGTCATAAACCACTGTTTGGGCGCACGGCAGGGCTCAGAAGGGAAGGAGCGCCATTTGACTTTTTGAATGGAAAATATGCTGGAATATTTAGCGATTGCCATGTCGCATTTGGAGAGTCCCTGTGTGCCTAAACATTGGAGCTCCCCCACAAGTGACCCCATTTTGGAAACTAGACGCCCTAAGGAACTTATCTAGATGCATAGTGAGAACTTTGAACCCCCAGGTGCTTCACAGAAGTTTATAACGCAGAGCCGTGAAAATAAAAAATCATTTTTTTTCTCAAAAAATGATTTTTTAGCCCACTATTTTTTATTTTCACAATGGTTACAGGTGAAATTGGACCCCAAAAGTTGTTGTCCAGTTTGTCCTGAGTACGCTAGTACCCCATATGTGGGGGGAACCACTGTTTGGGCACACGTCAGGGCTCGGAAGGGATGTGGTGACGCTTTGAAATGCCGACTTGATGGAATGGTCTGCGGGCATCTTGTTACGTTTGCTGAGCCCCTGATGTGCCTAAACAGTAGAAACTCCCCACAAGTGACCCCATTTAGGAAACTAGACCCCGCAAAGAACTTATCTAGATGTGTGGTGAGCACTTTGAACCCCCAAGGGCTACACAGAAGTTTATAACGCCCGGGCATGAAAATAAAAAAAATCATATTTTTTTCCACAATCAGGATCTTTTAGTCCCCAATTTTTTTATTTTCCCAAGGGTAACATGAGAAATTAGACCCCAAAAGTTGTTGTCCAATTTGTCCTGAGTATACTGATATCCCATATGTGGGAGAAAACTACTGTATGGGCACACGTCGGGGCTCGGATGGGAAGTAGTGACGTTTTGAAATGCCCACTTGATGGAATGGTCTTCGGGCGTCATGTTACGTTTGCAGAGTCCCTGATGTGCCTAAACAGTAGAAACTCCCCACAAGTGACCCCATTTTGGAAACTAGATCCCCCAAGGAACTCCTATAGATGTGTGATAAGCACTTTGAATCTCCAAGTCCTTCACAGAAGTTTATAACGCAGAGCCGTGAAAATATAAAATCATTTTTTTCCACAAAAATAATTTTTGGTCCACAATTTTTTTCCCAATGTTAACAGGAGAAATTAGAACCCCCAAAGTTGTTGTGCAATTTTTCCCGAGTACGCTGATACCTCATATGTGGGGATAAACCACTGTTTGGGCATACGTCGGGGCTTGGAATAAAGGGAGCACTGTTTGACTTTTTGAACGCAAAATTTGCAGGAATCAATGGTGGCGCCATGTCGCGTATGGAGACCCCCTGATGTGCCTAAATAGTGGAAACCCCTCAATTCTAACTCCAACACTAACCCCAAGACACCCCTAACCCCAACCCTAACCCCTACACACACCTAACCCTAATACAAACCCTAATCATAACCCTCACCCCAACACACCCCTAACCCTAATCCCAACTCTAACCATAAACCTAACTACAAGCCTAACCCTAATTCCAACCCTAACCCTAATTCCAACCCTAACTCAAATTCCAACCCTAACCGTAATTCTAACCTTAACCCTAATGCTAACCCTAACCCTAGTTCTAACCCTAAGGCTGGGTTCATATTGCGTTTTACCAGCCCGTTCAACACGTAGCGTTGACCGGCTGGTAACGGTATAGCATAACGCGATCGCGTTATGCTATACCCGCTAGCGCAGATGAATCAGCAGATAATCAGCCGCGGATCCCAGCAAAATCAGTCGCGGATCAGCAACAAAATCCGCCGCGGATCAGCAGCAAAATCCGCCGCGGATCAGCAGCGAAATCAGCAGCGAAATCAGCCGCGGATCAGCAGCGAAATCAGCCGCGGATCAGCAGCGAAATCAGCCACGGATCAGCAGCGAAATCAGCCGCGGATCAACAGCGAAATCAGCCGCGGGCCACGCGAAATCACCGAAATCAGCAGCGAAATCCGCCCGAATCAGCACGAAATCCCCCCCCCGGGCCCACGAATCAGCAGCAAAATCACCCCGCGACCAAAAAAACCCCGCGGATCAGCACGAAATCCCCCGCGGACCCCCAGCAAAAAACAGCCCGGATCAGCAGTGAAACCGCCGCGGACATCAGCGAAATCCGCCGCGGATCGCAACGAAATCCGCCGCGGCCGCCCGAACGCAGCAAAACATTTGGGGCCAGAAAAACCACCGGGGGCACACGAAATCACCGGGGGATCCGCAGGGGAAATCACCCGGGGGTCCCACAAATCACCCGGGGAAACCGCACGAAATCAGTAGCGGATCCGCAGGAAATCCGCCACGGATCAGCGGGGGAACCCCCCCCGGGGGGACACAGCAAAATTTCCCCGCAGACACAGCGAAACCCCCGGGGGGATCCGCCGCAATCAGCAGCAAAATAGTTGCGGATCACAGCGAAATCCGCCGGGGGCAGCAGCGAAATCAGTCGCGGATCCGAGCGAAATCACCCGATCCGAGCGAAACATAGCGTCCGCAGCGAAAATCCCCCCGCGGATCGCTTTGGGAAAAATCCCGCCCCCCGGATTTAACCCGAAACCCCCTGCCCCCGGATCCGCAGGGGAAAAAAACCAACCGCGGATCCGCAAACCGGGATCACAGCAAAACCGCCGCACCAGCCCAAACCCCCCCCGGGGCAAACCCCCCCCCCACCCCCCCCCCCCCCCCCCCCCCCCCCCCCCCCCCCCCCCCCCCCCCCCCCCCCCCCCCCCCCCCCCCCCCCCCCCCCCCCCCCCCCCCCCCCCCCCCCCCCCCCCCCCCCCCCCCCCCCCCCCCCCCCCCCCCCCCCAAAACCCCCCCCCCCCCCCCAAACCCCCCCCCCCCCCCCCCCCAAACCCCCCCCCCCCCCCCCCCCCCAAACCCCCCCCCCCCCCCCCAAAAAACCCCCCCCCCCCCCCCCCCCCCCCCCCCCCAAAAAACCCCCCCCCCCCCCCCCCCCCCCCCCCCCCCCCAAACCCCCCCCCCCCCCCCCCCCCCCCCCCCCCCCCCCCCCCCCCCCCCCCCCCCCCCCCCCCCCCCCCCCCCCCCCCCCCCCCCCCCCCCCCCCCCCCCCCCCCCCCCCCCCCCCCCCCCCCCCCCCCCCCCCCCCCCCCCCCCCCCCCCCCCCCCCCCCCCCCCAAAACCCCCCCCCCCCCCCCCCCCCCCAAAACCCCCCCCCCCCCCCCCCCCCCCCCCCCCCCCCCCCCCCCCCCCCCCCCCCCCCCCCCCCCCCCCCCCCCCACCCCCCCCCCCCCCCGGACCCCGAAATCCCCGCGGGCCCGCAGGGGACCCCCCCAAAAAACCCCCGGGGAAACCCGCCGCGGACCCGGGGAAAAAACCCCCCCCGGGGGGAAAAAAGGGGGGAAAAAACCAAATCCCCCCCCCCCCCGGGGGGGTATAACCGGGCCCGGGCCCGGACCCGCAGCAAATCCCCGGGCCCGCGAACCCCCGGAAAAAAAAAAAATTTTTTTTTTAAAAACCCCCTATGAAAAAATTTTTTTTTTTTTTTTTCACTTGCGAATAAATAAAAAATTTTTTTTTAAAAGGGGGGAAAAACCCCATCCCCCGGGGGCCCGGGGGGCCCCCCCGCCCCCCTTGGGCCCCCCTAAAATCCCGGGCCCCCGGGGGAGGGCCGGGACATGGGCCCCGGGGGAGAAGGGGGGGAGGGGGGAAAAGGTTTGGGGGGGGGAGGGAAGGGAGGGGGGGTATCGCAGAGCAGGGGAGCAGACAGCGACGGCGGGGCCAACGCTGCCACTTTTTTAGGCGGCGGCCGATCACCGCCGGACTGGTGTGGGGGGGGTCTTTACGCGGTCCCCCCCAGCCAGGGAGATGCTATTTTCAGCACGGGGCCCCCGGGGGGTTTTAAAAATTTCAAAACCCGGCCCTTGGGGGAAAAATTACAAATCGCTCCCGTTGGCAGTTTTTTTCCCCTTTTTAAAAGCCAATCAGAGCGATCGTGGCCACCCGGGGGGGTTTAAACCAACCCCCCTGTTTGGTTTATCCCGTAAGGGCCTGTTTACTGCGGGTCGGGTGCCCCCCCATGACCCCGGGCCCCCGACCCGCAGTAACATGATTTAAAGCATGACGCCTACGTCGGCGTCATGGTTTGGGATGGCACAGGTTTTCATGACGCCGACGTCGGCGCATGGGGGGGCCCGGGGAAAGGGGGTTTAAAAAAAGAAAGGCCTCCTCTGCTTTGGGCGGGCCACTGTTTTTGGGGTTAGCATCCCTTTCGGGTGAGCGCGGGATTGGAGCAGTCCGGGGGAGAAGTGCGGTATGAAAAGGCGGTAATAATTGGCGAATCCCAGGAACCGCTGAATGGGTTTAACCCCTCCGGGCGGGGCCATTTCTCCCAAGGCAACAGTTTCTTCCGGATCCATTCGTAGGCCTTCTGAGAATGATGTACCCCAAAAAAAGGAAGCGAGGTCTGCTCAAAGAGGCACTTCTCATATTTGGCGAAGAGGTTTTATTTTGCCGAGCCCGAGCAGAACCCGACGAACATCCCCCTGGTGAGACTGAGATCCCCAGAGAAGACCAAAATGTCGTCTAGGTACACCACAACGCAGGAGTAAGAAGGCTCGGAATATGTCATTGACCAACTCTTGAAAGACTGCCGGAGCATTACAGAGACCAAAGGGCATCACCAAATCCCCGTAGTGGCCGTCTCGGGTGTTGAATGCCGTCTTCCATTCATCTCCCTGACGGATACGGACTAGGTTATATGCTCCACGAAGATCCAGTTTGGTGAAGATTCTAGCCCCCTCAGAAGATCAAACAATTCTGGAATGAGCGGAAGAGGGTACTTATTCTTCACTGTGATCAAGTTTAGGCCTCTGTAGTCAATACAGGGACGGAGAGAGCCGTCTTTCTTTTTGACGAAGAAGAAACCTGCTCCCGCTGGGGAGGTAGATTTCCGGATGAATCCCTTGGCCAAATTCTCCTCGATATATTCGGACATCGACCTGGTCTCAGCAGCGGACAATGGGTAAATACGCCCACGGGGAGGCGTAGTACCGGGTAGCAGGTCGATCGGGCAATCATACGGTCTGTGAGGGGGTAATGTCTCTGCTTCCTTTTTATTAAAGACATCAGCGAATGACCAATATGGAATCGGGAGCCCTGGTAGATTAGTTGGTGTAGGAGAAGGACGGACGGGATGAACAGGAACCAAACACGTTTTATGACAGTCCTGTCCCCAGCGAAGGATCTCTCCAGTCTGCCAGTCGAGCACGGGTGCATGCTTTTGGAGCCAAGGCAGACCTAGTAAGAAAGCGTGAGAGAGTCCAGGCAGAACATGAAACGAGATGCTCTCAGAATGCAACATTCCCACCTGCAGGGTTATGGCTTCAGTGATAAGTTGGATGGGACGTGGTAGGAGACCCCCATCCACAGCAGCAACAGATACTGGTTCAACCAGAGGTTTGGTAGGAATGCGATATTTTTCTACTAGAGCCTGTGAAACAAGATTCCCGGCTGCTCCAGAATCAAGTTGGGCTAGTTCGAAATAACGGTTCTCACCGAGGAGAATTGAGACTGACAGCAGCAGAGATGAAGAGGATTTATTTTTGTCTAGGTGGACCTCTCCGAGCGAACCTAGACACAGGCGTTTCCCGACCTCTCTGGGCAGGTACGGATCCGGTGCTCCTTACTGCCACAGTAGAAGCAACTCCCCTCGGCACGGCGTAAGTCCTGACGGGCTTTGACCATCTTGGTCTGGTCGACTTGCATAGGCTCAGAAGAGTGTACCTGAGGAGAAACGGAAGGAGTTACAGGTCTCTGAAAAGAAGGAGCTAGACGAGGAAACCTTCTCTCACGGGTGACCTCTTTAGCGCGCTCCTGGAACCGTAGATCAATTCGATTGGCAAGAGTTATTAGGTCATCGAGAGAGGTTGGAATGTCCCGACCGGCAAGTTCATCTTTAATACGGCCGGACAGACCCTCCCAGAAGACAGATATCAGAGCGTCATTATCCCAAGCCAGCTCCGAGGCAAGGGTACGGAACCGTATGGCATATTGACCCACGGTGAGACTTCCCTGACGGAGACGCAGCAGAGAAGATGCAGAGGAGGTCTTCCGTCCGGGTTCGTCGAATACCTTCCGGAAGGCTGAGAGAAAAGCAGACAGGTCAGACACCAGAGGATCTTCTCTCTCCCAAAGAGGATTTAGCCAGGCCAGGGCCTCTCCGGTGAGATGGGACATGATGAAGGCAATTTTGGCCCGGTCGGAGTTAAACTGGTGTGCCAGGAGTTCAAAATGCAGGGTGCACTGGTTAATGAAACCCCGAGCCAGAGCAGGGTCGCCTCCAAACCGAGGAGGAGCTGAAAGTCGAGGTCCAGGAACGGAAACCACGGAATTGGTAAGCAGCGGAACTGCCGGATTGCGAGTCATGGCGCCCGCGGTGGTTGCTGGTGAAGTAGTCAGGGTGTCCAGGCGGGAATTAACATTCCGCAGGTGACCCAGGATGGACTCCTGTTGAGACCTCTGACGAGACAGTTCATGACACAGGTCAGAGAGCGAGGGAGTTTGGGTGCCACCGGGTTCCATGGCCCGAGCAAACTGTAACGGGTCTGGGAGGCGGAACCTCTGAGCTTTATTATACAAGGAGGCTTTCCTTGTAAAGGAGCGGGTGGCGCCCGGGGAGACGGACAGGAAGTCACTGCAAGTGACGGGGGCAGTCTCTGGACAGACAGGCGGGAGGTCACGGCAAGTGACCGGGGCAGTCTCTGGATAGACAGGCGGGTAGTCATGGCAAGTGACCGGGGCAGTCTCTGGATAGACAGGCGGGTAGTCACGGCAAGTGACCGGGGCAGTCTCTGGATAGACAGGCGGGTAGTCACGGCAAGTGACCGGGGCAGTCTCTGGATAGACAGGCGGGTAGTCACGGCAAGTGACCGGGGCAGTCTCTGAATGGACAGGCGAGTAGTCACGGCAAGTGACCGGGGCAGTCTCTGAATGGACAGGTATATACGACCTGAGATGGTGGAGCCTCCCGGTAGGCTAGCAGGCAGATGACAGATGAGCGCCCCCAAGTGAGCAGGCGAGAGTCTCTGGAATAGCCGATGGACACCGCATGTGACGGCCGAACCTCCAGGTAGGCTTGCAGGCAGATGGCAGATGAGCGCCCCCAAGTGAGCAGGCGAGAGTCTCTGGAATTGCCGATGGTCACCGCATGTGACGGCCGAACCTCCAGGTAGGTTTGCAGGCAGATGGCAGATGAGCGCCCCCAAGTGAGCAGGCGAGATTCTCTGGAATAGCCGATGGTCACCGCATGTGACGGCCGAACCTCCAGGCAGGCTTGCGGACAGGTAGCAGACAGCAAACTGGCAGGAAACAGGCAGGTAACTGGTAACGGACCCTGAGGGCTAAAGCAGAGTAGTGAACAGTGCAATAACAACATTGCTCGGGCACCTCCATTAAGGAGGAAGTACTTTATATAGGGTGGAGTCCTCCGGCATTGGCCGGGGACCTTTTTGAAAGATGCGCGCGGCCCCTTTAAGAGCGGGGGAGCACGCGGGCGCGCGCCCTAAGTCCAGTAGCAAGGAAGGAGCGTGCGGCCCCAGCAGGGCGGAAGGAGGACGCTGAGCGCGGGTAAGGGGGGCGACATCCCTGCTTGGCAGAGGACGCTGTCGCAGGGGAACAGCGTCCCTGCCTGGCAGAGGGCAGGGACGCCGGCGCTACAGTGTCGTTGTTTCAGCACCACTTGCAGGTATATATTTTGCTATTGTGACTCTGCACTATTGACTTTAACAAGGTAATGCATGATTTTTGTTACCGATTCTCATGTTTACATGATGGACCTTTATGATATGGGTTGTTAAATTTTTAATTAAATATGTATTTTTTCAAATGACACAAATATAAGTAATGTTGAAGAGGACTAGTCCTACATCCATTGTTTGCACAATATTACAGGTGTACATCACGTCCCTTAATCAACAATGGATTATTATATTTACTTGTATGCTTTTATTTAAAAGCCAAGAAGACTGAAGGCTAACCTTCGCACTGCAGCTATTGTCAAAGTTCAACCCACATTGTGCACTTCCAACATTGCAGCATTTGAGGCATGATGTGAGTTGGATTTGTCTAAGTTATGGAGTGACAAGGTTCACCATCAGTACCCTATAGCATAAGTAGGCTTTTGTGTTAGCATTTGTGTTCGACATGTGGATATCTGCAGTAATATGTCACAATTATTTTGTTACAGATTTGTGACAAAGACTAATGATTTTATGGTTTTAAAGGTGACGTTTCACTTGTTTACAGCTTAGAAATAAGGGTGTAGCCTCTTATCTATGTGTAGCAGTAGCCACTTTAACATGTCATGTTTTTTTTCAACATGTGTAGCTAGCTAGCAGTAATTTTTGCCGGACACACAGCAGGGGAACAGCAGGCGTTACTGAACCCACAAACACATCAGCGATTGTTTTGATCTGTGCATCCAACACTTCTGAGCAGCAACTGGCGGTGTTGAAGCCCAGGGTCAAGGAGGGTGTAGGCAGAGGCCTAGTATGAGATGTTAGAAGTTTAATTTGGAGTTAGCAGCATTAATTTTTGCCAGACACACAGCAGGGGAACAGCAGGCGTTACTGAACCCCACTAACACTATAGCTTGTGTATTGGTCTGTGGACACGACACTTCTGAGCAGCAACTGGCAGTGTTGTAGCCCAGGGAGTAGAGTTCAGGTGGTAGAAAGATGAACATAACAGGAGACATGGATAACGTTGCCAACCAGTTATTTAATCTGAAACCGGACAGGCAAATTCATGCGAGATCCATGCCTTGTTCATTTTCTGAAAAGTAAGCCGGTCTACATTATCGGAGGATAGTCGCATGCGACGGTCTGTTAGTACACCACCTGCAGCACTAAAGAAGCGCTCCGATAATACACTGGCAGCAGGGCAAGCCAGCACCTCCAATGCATACTGGCTAAGCTCTGGCCATGTATCCAGCTTAGAGACCCAAAACTTGAATGGGGAAGAGCCATCTGGGAGTACACTGAGAGGGCAAGACATGTAGTCTGTCACCATCTTACGGAAACGTTGCCTCCTGCTGACTGGAGCCGTCTCGGATGGTGTAGACATTGGTGGTGCTGCCACAAAACTTCACCACATTTGGAACATACTGGTCTTGCTGTTGTGAATGTGCTAGAAATGAATTCTGAGCAGAATCTCCCTCTGGTGGTTACAAACAGTACTGAACTATCCAATGAAGATTGTGAAGATTGGAGATCAGGTGTTACTGACTGGTCTTATACAAGGGAGGTTCCCTCCCATCAGGGTTGCCGGTGATCAATTGTTCTGGTCTCATCTTTGATTCCTGTACACTTTGTAGCTTGCTGTTTCGTGCCTGCATCTTTTGCTAACAGATAAGACATTTTCTTCTTTTATTTTTTTGTGCTTGTTTTTTGCATTTTGTCCTGCACTTCTGTGGGGGTCTGCCGGGTCCCCTTGGGGGGCTTGTGCTCCTCTCAGTTTAGTTCAGCCACTGTTGTTTGTTCATTTGCCTTTTCCAGTTTTTTCAGTGGCTGCTGTTTAGTTTTTGTTACACCAGAGAACTAATTTAGGTGGTAGAGGTCGTGTGATCTCAGGTGTTTTTGTAATTAGTAGAGTTGGTACTTTTCAGGGTTTTTTGGGATTGCAGTAAGTGCTCTTCCTATCCTTTTCTATTTAGGAGGTTTGGGCCCCAACGTTTGCTCATACTATTTTCTGTCTGTGTCAGTATTTCTTCTTGTCTAACCGCCATTACATGTTTGGGGGCTTTCTATGTTCTTCGGGGATCTGCTCCGGGGCAGATAGCTTTCCTCTTTCTATCTTTAGGTGTAGTTAGCTTCTCAGGCTGTGACGAGGCGTCTAGGACCAACGTAGGTACGCTCCACGGCTGCCTTTAGTTGTGGTGGTTATTCAGGGTACTGCAATCCCATAGATTCCAACCTCTCTGGTGTATTGCCTTTTTTTACCTGCTCTCCTCAGCTACCAAATCATAACATCTTGCCCCGTGCATAGGCGCTGCTTGTGCTCCCTCTTGTTGCAGAGCTGTCTCCACTGCCTCAACGCACACAGCTGCTTTGTAAAGCAGTAGCAGCAGCAGTGCTCTCGGCTGGAATAGAGAACATTTGTAATGTAAGGAGTACAGTTCATATAGTGTCTTGTGCTTGGGTGCGATGAAAACACAGGAGTCACAGGTTTGATATAGAAGATCTTGTATTACGTCATACAAGTGGCAATAATAGTCACACAGTTTGCAGATACAAAAGCAGGAGACACAGCAGGCCAGAGTAACTTAAGCTCAGCAATCACTCTCCACAACAGGTTCAGGATCTCTTCTCTGTTACCGTAAGTCCATGCAAACGTGGATTTATCAAATAGCAAGGTTCCAAAGTCCACGAGTGTTCCAAAGTTCCACAATAGGAAATAACTGGAGTACAAAGTCCAAGGCTTCCAGGAGTCAGGTCACAGGTTCACTGCAGGCTTGATTCTGAAGCACTGATTGCTCAGCTGTGGCTGCTTAAAGGGTATGCCACACTGAACAATATCGCTAACGGGATCGCTAAAAAACGTCACTATTTAGCGATCCCGTTAGCGATGTTGTTCAGTGCGGCAGCTGCCAGCGACGAGCTTCCTGCTGTGATCTCGCTCGTCGCTGGAATCGTTCCGTACCCTATTTTCTCGTCAGCGCTCCCGCTGGGTAAGTATATATCGCTAGTGTGGCACCTTTTCTTAGCGATTTAGCGGTACTTTTGTACCGCTAAAGTCGTTAAGAAGATCGCTAACGGCGATAGCGTCGTTAACTATATCGCTAAATGTGGCCGCACTTAGCGATATAGAAACAATCCCGCTAGCGATCGCATTAGTATGCGTCGTTATCGTGATCGCTAGCGGGATTGTTTAGTGTGGCAGTACCTTAAGAAGCAAGAGGAGAGAATCAGGGCGGGAACATGCAAGCTGGAAACTCCATATTGACTGAGGGCAAGATAGCTGCAGCAAGACAGAAAGTAAAATGGCTGACGGAAAAACTGAGTTTCAGGAACATGTACACAGAACCTTACATTACTCCCCCCTTAGGGACAACCTCCGGATGACCTCAGACCAGGCTTGTGTGGGTACCTCTGATGAAACTGACGGAGCAAGCGAGGAGCATTAACGTTATTGACTGGTTCCCATGAGTTGTCCTCCACTGGGTAGCCCTGCCATTTAATCAGATATTGTAACTGATTTCTATACAACCTGGAATCTAGAATCCTTTCCACCACAAATTCTTCCTGACCATCGACTAGCACTGGGTCAGGGCAAGGAGAAGAACGTCCAGGAAACGTATTGGGTGTCGCAGCCTTTAGTAGGGATACATGAAAGACAGGGTGGATTCTCATAGTTCTGGGCAGTTGAAGACGACAAGCGACAGCACTTATAATTTTACTGATTTTATAAGGTCCAATGTATTTATGTCCCAACTTAGATGATGGAATTCTTAACTTAAGATTTCTGGTTGACAGCCAAACCAGGTCTCCTACCTTGAAAGCTGGTGCAGGTTTACGAAATTTATCTGCGGCTTTCTTGTACCTTTCCTGAGCCAATTCCAGATTTCCCTTTAGAAGATCCATATTCTTTTGTAAAGACGTGATTCTTTCAGCCACTGCTGGCAAAGGCGTTTCTATAGGAAATCGAGGAAGAATATTAGGATGATAACCTAAATTGGAGTAAAAAGGAGACTGCTTAGTGGAGGCGCTCTGAGAGTTGTTATAAGAGAACTCAGCCAGTGGAAGTAGATCCACCCAATCATCCTGTAGGTGGCAGATAAAGCAGCGAAGATACTGCTCCAGGGTCTGATTGGTTCGTTCTGTCTGTCCATTAGTCTGAGGATGAAAAGCAGAAGAAAGGTTTACTTTAATGTCCAATGCTGCACAGAAATTTTGCCAAAACCTTGAAGTGAATTGCACCCCTCGATCCGAAATAACCTCATCTGGTACTCCATGTAAGCGAAACACATTTTTAATCATCAAATCTGATGTCTGTCTTGCAGTGGGTAAGCCGACACAAGGGATAAAATGAGCTGCTTTTGTTAAACGATCAACCACCACTAGAATGGTGTTCTTCCCTTGAGAGGTTGGTAACTCCACAATGAAGTCCATAGAAATGGATCCCCACGGGCGGGACGGGGTGGGAAGGGGTTGCAACAGACCAGTTGGTGAGGAGCGAGGTGTTTTGCATCTTGCACAGACTTCACATGAAGTGACATAGTTTAAAACATCCTTCCTGCAAGTGGGCCACCAAAAGAAACGAGAAAGAAATTCCTGTGTCTTTAGAATTCCTCTATGCCCAGCTATCTTGGAATCGTGAATGAGTTGCAATACTCTCAATCTGACTGTTTCAGGAATATACAGACGTTGTCCCTGAATCCACACACCATTCTTAAAGACAAGACTTACGTCCCTTGGGGGTTGTGCCAAAAAGGAATCCGCATGGTATGCTTCCTTGATGTCCTTAAGTAGGTCTTGATTATGAATCACTCCCAGGAATCTAGAGTCAGGAAGAATAGTCTTAGGAGGAGTAAGTGGACGTGTCTCTGCTGAATAAATCCTAGAGAGTGCATCAGCCTTTCCATTGCGCGATCCTGGTCTATAAGAAATGATAAAATTAAATTGGTTTAAGAAAAGATTCCAGCGAGCCTGGCGAGGAGTCAGGCACTTAGCCGACCTGATAAATTCAAGGTTACGATGGTCTGTCAGGACGACTATTTGCTGTGCAGCTCCCTGAAGAAGGTGTCTCCATTCTTTGAAGGCGGCAATAATGGCCAACAACTCTCTATTGCCCACATCGTAGTTCCTCTCAGCCGAAGACAACTGCTGGGAAAAGAAGGTACAGGGATGCAAGACATTCTTCTCACCTGTTCTCTGAGAGAGTATAGCTCCAACGGCACAGTCTGAAGCATCCACCTCTATTATGAAGGCAAGTTCGGGGTTGGGATGTACTAAGATAGGTGCAGTGGTAAATTTATCTTTTAGACGGGAAAATGCTTCCTGGGCTTGGGGAGTCCAGGAGAACCTAGACTCTTTCCGGGTAAGTTGGGTGATAGGTGACACTACCTCAGAGAAATTCCTAATGAAACGTCTATAAAAGTTGGCAAACCCGATGAAGCGCTGCACCTCCTTCACATTTCTAGGACTTGGCCAATCCTTGATGGCTTGGGTCTTGCTTCCATCCATACTAATTCCTTGTGTAGACAGTACATACCCCAGAAATTGAATTTCGGTCCTATGGAATTCACACTTTTCAAGTTTGATGTAAAGATGATTTTGTCTTAGACGTTCCAAGACCATTCTCACATGTCCATGATGTTCCTCTGTGGAGTTAGAAAAAATTAGAATATCATCCAAATAAATCACCACGAATGTATCTAGGAGATCCCTGAAGATGTCATTCACCAAGTGTTGGAAAGTGGCTGGGGCGGTACTCAGACCAAAAGGCATAACTAGATATTCAAAGTGTCCATAGCGTGACCTGAATGCAGTCTTCCATTCATCCCCAGGTCTAATACGGACTAAGTTATAGGCCCCACGGAGATCTAGTTTAGAGAAAATTTTGGCATGTCGCACTCTCTCCAATAACTCAGGGATTAAAGGCAATGGATAACGGTTTCTAATAGTAACCTTATTGAGTTCCCTATAGTCTACGCAGGGTCTCAGAGATCCATCTTTCTTCTTTACAAAGAAGATGGGTGCACCTGCAGGAGATGAAGAGGGGCGTATGAAGCCCTTGGCTAGATTTTCGTCTATGTAATCCTTTAAAGCCTTTAGCTCGGGCCCCGCCAGGGGGTAGATCTTACCAAAAGGTATCTCTGCTCCAGGCAATAATTCAATTGGACAATCATATGGACGGTGAGGGGAAGCTGGTCAGCGTTCTTCTTGTCACATAAATCCACATAGTCCTGGTATACAGCTGGTAGTTCAGGGACTGACATGGTTCCTTTAGGAACAGAGCAAGCTGAAACTTTTGGACTCATCTGTTTCTCTGGAAAGTGTAATTCCTTGGTCTCCCAGTTAATGGTAGGATTCTGAGCCTGCAGCCATGGTAGCCCTAGAATAATGGGAAAGTGGGGAGAAGAGATAAGCATAAAGGACAGTTTCTCTTGATGATCTTTTACCCATAAGAACCCTCAAAGGCTCTGTTTCCTGATCCACTGGTCCAGAGGTCAGCAGGGAGCCATCCACAGTTTCCATCTGTACTGTAGTAGCCTTCTTCACTGAACGTATCCCCTGTTTCAGAGCAAAGGATACATCCATAAAATTTCCACTTGCCCTGAGTCGATCATAGCAGAGCTAGACACCCAAGCTGAGTCAACCCAGAGTTTGATGGAAAGAAAGCAATGAGAATTGTTTTTCTTACAACTCAGCTGGGACACCGCTGAGGAAACTTGAAAAATTGCAGCGTTTACACAGTCAACGTCCTCAGAGGTAACGGAGTTTAAGTCCGAGAAATCAAGATCTGTTGCTGTAGATCTCTCTGGAGCCTGAGGCTCGGACCTGACAGATCCCCTCTCGCAACACTCACAGTGAATGAGTGCTGCAGTAGTCTTACGAGAACGGCTGGGGCAGTTTATAATGAAGTGCCCTGACTTACCACAATAGAAACATAGATTCTCCTTAAAACGATGTTCCTTGCGTGCATCACTAACCCGTCGTTGTAAAGAGTCTACCTGCATGGGTTCAGGTTCAGGTTCCCGTGTGATCCTACTCAAAGGTTCCTTAGCTGGAGAGGAAGGTAGGAAAAGGTTAGTGCGATTGCTTTCGAACCATCTCTCTTGCCTGCGTTCAGTCAGACGAGTATCAATACGGATGCAGTAGTTAATAAAGTCACCTAACGCAGTGGGAGGGTCGGCACGAGCAAGTTCATCCTTAATCAGTGGAGACAACCCTTTCCGAAAAATAGATTTTTTGGCGGAACTGTCCCAGGTGGTATCAAGGGCCCATCTCCTGAAATCCAAGGCATATTCAGCTACCGAGTGCTTACCTTGGCGTAAAGCTAACATGGCTGCTTCAGCTGTTGCACCTCGATTGGGGTCATCAAACACCTGCCCCATGGCTGAAATGAAAGCATCAAGATGATCCAAACATTCATCCTCAGTCTCAATCAGAGGGTTTGCCCACATCAAAGCCTTGTTGGTAAGCAACATAATTATAGTAAGCACTTTAGATCGTTCAGTGGGAAATTGTGAAGCATGTGCAGAAAAAAAAAGATTGCATTGATTAATAAATCCCCTGAATTTCTCACGTTCACCGCCAAAACGAAAAGGGGGCAACTTGGGAATCCCAGAACTCGGGGCTACGGCAGGAGCCTGGACTCGCTCCTCTAGAACCTCAATCCTGGCTCGCAAATCCTGGGCAGTCTGTCCAAACACTTGCAAATTGTGATTAGTGAGGTCCTGTAGGTTTGTAAAACGGGTTTTTATAGTCTGCAAATCTGCAAGGATATTATCAGTCACTCCGCAAAGTTCCTTTATGCGGGCCTCCATTTTCCAGATCTTTTAAGACAGGAGTACTGGAAGGAGAGGAGAGGAAAAAAAAACCAATAGTGTTTACCTGTGGTAACACTGCAGAGAGAAAAAAAAATTAAGGGAACTGCTCACCTGGAATGGTTGTGAGAAGTCACAACCACTATCATCACAGAAAGTTCAACCGGACATCTGATATCCACAGTTACAGCAGACACAAAAGAGGAAAGAGAAAAAAAAAACAATAGTGTTTACCTGTGGTAACACTGCAGAGAAAAAAAAACTTAAGGGAATTGCTCACCTGGAATGGTTGTGAGAAGTCACAACCACTGTCATCACAGAAAGTACAACCGGACATCTGATATCCACAGTTACAGCAGACACAGCCTTTCCAGACCCAGCAGACACTAACGTTTGGCTTCAGAATCTTGTAATGTAAGGAGTACAGTTCATATAGTGTCTTGTGCTTGGGTGCGATGAAAACACAGGAGTCACAGGTTTGATATAGAAGATCTTGTATTACGTCATACAAGTGGCAATAATAGTCACACAGTTTGCAGATACAAAAGCAGGAGACACAGCAGGCCAGAGTAACTTAAGCTCAGCAATCACTCTCCACAACAGGTTCAGGATCTCTTCTCTGTTACCGTAAGTCCATGCAAACGTGGATTTATCAAATAGCAAGGTTCCAAAGTCCACGAGTGTTCCAAAGTTCCACAATAGGAAATAACTGGAGTACAAAGTCCAAGGCTTCCAGGAGTCAGGTCACAGGTTCACTGCAGGCTTGATTCTGAAGCACTGATTGCTCAGCTGTGGCTGCTTAAGAAGCAAGAGGAGAGAATCAGGTTGGGAACATGCAAGCTGGAAACTCCATATTGACTGAGGGCAAGATAGCTGCAACAAGACAGAAAGTAAAATGGCTGACGGAAAAACTGAGTTTCAGGAACATGTACACAGAACCTTACAACATTATGGATTGCACCAGTGTGTCTTGGTACTCCCGCATTTTACGCTCCCGGTTCAACGGTGTGATGAGGCTTTGTAAGTTGTCACGGTAGCGAGGGTCTAGGAGGGTGGACACCCAATAATCAGACGTGGTGAGAATGTGGGCGATGCGGCGGTCGTTTCTCAGGCACTGCAGCATGAAATCAACCATGTGCTGCAGATTCCCAACTGACCAAGAAACGCTGTCCTCTGCAAGAGGCGTCATCTCTTCCTGCTCTGCATCACCCCACCCTCGCTATACATACTGACTAGAGCGTTGTGTACCTCCCTCTGGAGCGATGTCTTCCTCCTCCATTGACTCGTCCTCATCCTCCTCACAAAGTGAGCCCTGCCCAGCCCTTTGTGAGGAACCACGTTGCGCTGACTGTCCAGAAGGTGATGGAATTTGTGACTCCTCATCCTCCACCTCTTCCAAAACCTCATCCCTTAGTGCTTGCAGTGTTTTTTGAAGCAGGCAGATAAGGGGGACAGTCAGGCTGACTAGTGCATCTTCTGCACTCGCCATCCGCGTTGACTCATCAAACGCACGCAAAACGTGGCAGATGTCCTTCATAGAGTCCTTCGCCAGTCCTTACACTGGCTGCCCATTCATTATAGTATCCAATTCAAAGTACTGGTTGTCACCCACAAAGCTCTCCACAGTGCAGCACCCCCCTACATCTCCTCCCTCATTTATATCTATCGGCCTAACCGACTGCTGCGCTCTGCAAACGACCTTCGACTAACCTCTGCACTAATCCGTACCTCCCACTCCCGACTCCAAGACTTCTCCCGTGCTGCGCCAATCCTCTGGAATGCTCTACCCCAAGAAATTAGGACTATCTGCAATTAGCATGGTTTCAGGCGCTCCCTCAAAAGACATTTGTTCAGAGCGGCCTATCACATTCACTAATCAAAGTCATTCTATGTGTAAGTCTGTGTGTGTAGCCCATTCACTATCTCCATCCATCCATCACTCCCTCAAAATGGCTGGACCATCATTGTAAATACACCATTGTATATAAACACCTGGACTTTGTATCTCCCCACCTCATTGTAGATTGTAAGCTCTCACGAGCAGGGGCGGCTTATATTGCTTTAATTATTGTATTGTTAACGTTGTTACTTATGACTTGTGTTCTGAAACTGTTAAACTGTAAAGCGCTGCGGAATATGTTGGCGCTATATAAATAAAGATTATTATTATTATTATTATAGAGGCCCACTCAGTAGTGGTGAAGTGTGAACAGCGCAAATTGCGAGTTGATTGCGCCTGATGCAGCTGATACTCCATTACTGTTGGCTGCTGCAGTGCTCACACAACCGCTCAAACATATGTAAAGTGGAATTCCACCTGGTGGGTACGTCACATATGATGTGATGTTCAGGAAGGCGAAATCTGCGTTGCAGAGCTGCAATCAGCGATCTAGCCATGCTGGAACGTCGCAAGTGAGCGCACTCTAGGCGGACCTTGTGCAGCAGTGCATCAACATCCGGATAGTCCCTCAAAAAACTCTGCACGACCAAGTTGAGCACATGTGCCAGACATGGTATGTGAGTGAGGTTGCCAAGGCCCAGAGCTGCCACCAGATTTCGGCCATTGTCACACACTACCAAGCCTGGCTGGAGATTCGCTGGCAAAAACCACACATCGCTCTCCTGCTTGATGGCATTCCAGAGCTCCTGCGCTGTGTGGCTTCGATTCCCCATGGAAATTAATTTCATGACGGCCTGTTGACGTTTGGCCATGGCTGTGCTCATATCGGTCGCAACAGGTAAGCGTTCACGGGTCCATGTGGAGTTAGACCGTGACGGCTCCTGCAGCGATGATTCTGAGGAACTGGAGTAGGAGGAGGAGTCAATGTGTACAGACTTGATTCCTGCAATCCTTGGAGTTGGCAGAACACGTACAGCGCCACTCGCAAGATCAGTACCCGGCTCCACAACATTGACCCAATGGGCAGTGAGGGAAAGGTATCGTCCCTGGCCATGGGTACTGGTCCACGCATCGGTGGTCAGGTGGACCTTGCTACTGACGGCGTTTAGTAGCGCATGTTTAATTTTTCCCTCAACATGCTTTTGCAGACCAGGGACGGCTTGCCTGCTGAAATGAAATCGGCTTGGCACATTGTATTGTGGGACTGCCAATGATATTAAGTTACGTAAACTGTCAGTCTCCACCAGCCTGAATGACAGCATTTCAAGGGACAGGAGTTTTGCAATGCCAGCTGTTATGATTTGGTAGCTGAGGAGAGCAGGCACAAAAAAGGAAATACACCAGAACAGTTGGAAACTATGAGATTGCAGTACCCTGACTAACCACCACAACTAGAGGCAGCCGTGGAGCGTTCCTACGTTGGTCCTAGACGCCTCGTCACAGCCTGAGAAACTAACTACACCTAAAGATAGAAAGAGGAAAGCTATCTGCCCCGGAGCAGATCCCCAAAGAACATAGAAAGCCCCCAAACATGTAATGGCGGTTAGACAAGAAGAAATACTGACACAGACAGAAAATAGTATGAGCAAACGTTGGGCCCAAACTTTACTAAATAGAAAAGGATAGGAAGGGCACTTACTGCAATCCCAAAAAACCCTGAAAAGCACCAACTCTACTAATTTCAAAAACACCTGAGATCACACGACCTCTACCACCTAAATTAGTTCTCTGGTGTAACCAAAAACAAAACAGCAGCCACTGAAAAAACTGGAAAAAGCAAATGTACAAACATCAGTGGCTGAACTGAACTGAGAGGGCAAAAGCCCCCAGAGGGGACCCTGAAGGCCCCCACAGAAGTGCAGGAAAAAATGCAAAAATCAAGCACAAAAACAAAAAGAAGAAAATGTCTTATCTGTTAGCAGGAGATTCAGAAACGACACAGCAGGCTACCAAGGAAACAGGAATCAAGGATTGAGACCAGAACAATTGATCACCGGCAACCCTGATGGGAAGGCGACTCCCTTATATAAGACCAGTCAGTAACACCTGATTCCCAATCCTCAATATCTTCACTGGACAGTCCAGTACTGTTTGTAACCACCAGAGGGAGCTTCTGCTCAGAACTCATTTCCAGCCTATTCACAACAGTACCCCCCCCTTGAGGAGGGGTCACCGAACCCTCATTTGAGCAACCAGGTTGGTCAGGATGAGTTCTATGATACGCACGATGAGTCTCCTAGCATGGATGTCCGAAGCAAACACCCAAGAATTGTCTTCCTGACCATAACCTCTCCATTTAACCAAATACTGGAGTTTCCGTCTAGAAAAACGAGAATTCAATATTTTCTCAACCACATACTCCAGATTGCCCTCAACCAAAACAGGGTCAGGAGGCACAGTAGTAGGAACCACTGGCTCAACAAACCTCTTCAACAAGGACTTGTGGAACACGTTATGGATCTTAAATGTCCCTGGAAGAAGCAAACGAAAAGAAACAGGATTAAGAATCTCCATGATCTTATAAGGTCCAATGAACCTAGGCTTAAATTTAGGAGATGCCACTCTCATAGGAATATTTCTTGAGGACAACCAGACCAAATCCCCCACTTTAAACCGAGGACCATCAGTCCTATGCCGGTTAGCAAACCGCTGGGCCCTCTCCTGAGAGAGGGACAACCTCTCCACTACCTGGTCCCAAATCTGTTGCATACGCTCCACAACAGAGTCAACACCTGGACAGACAGAAGCCTCCGTCTGTCCTGAAGAAAATCGAGGGTGAAACCCAGAATTACAGAAAAATGGAGACATCAAAGTGGCAGAGCTAGCCCTATTATTAAGAGCAAACTCAGCCAAAGGCAAAAAAGAGACCCAGTCATCCTGATCAGCAGACACAAAGCATCTTAGATAAGTCTCCAATGTCTGGTTTGTTCTCTCAGTTTGACCATTGGTCTGAGGATGAAACGCCGAGGAGAAAGACAATTGAACACCAATTTTAGAACAAAAGGTCCTCCAAAATCTGGAAACAAACTGGACTCCTCTGTCAGACACAATGTTCTCAGGAATGCCGTGTAAACGAACCACGTGCTGAAGGAACAAAGGCACCAATTCAGAGGAGGAAGGCAACTTAGGTAATGGCACAAGATGTATCATCTTGGAAAACCTATCGCAAATCACCCAGATGACGGTCATTCTCTGAGAAACAGGGAGGTCGGAAATGAAATCCATAGAGATATGGGTCCATGGTCTCTTGGGCACAGGTAATGGCATCAACAAACCACTAGAACGAGAGCAAGGCTTGGAGCGAGAGCAAGTCCCGCAGGACTGCACAAACTCCCTGACATCAGAGACAAGGTAGGCCACCAAAAGGACCGACTAACCAAGTCTCTGGTACCAAAAATTCCGGGATGACCGGCCAACGCGGAACAATGAATCTCAGACATTACACTCTTTTTCCACTGGTCCGGGACAAACAATTTCCCAACAGGGCAGCGCTCGGGCTTATCCTCCTGACACCCCTCCAGAGCCAGTCTCAAATTGGGCGAGATGGCGGAAAGAACTACACCCTCTTTCAAAATAACAGAAGGATCAGATAACTCAGGAGAGTCCACCAGGAAACTCCTCGAGAGGGCATCCGCCTTAACATTTTTAGTGCCAGGAAGAAAGGAAACCACAAAATTAAAACGTGTGAAAACAAGGCCCACCTGGCCTGTCTAGGATTAAGTCGCTTGGCAGATTCCAGATAAACTAGATTCTTATGGTCCGTAAGGACCACCACCTGATGTTTGGCTCCCTCCAGCCAATGTCTCCACTCTTCAAAAGCCCACTTCATAGCTAATAACTCCCGATTACCCACGTCATAATTACGTTCAGTGGGAGAAAATTTTCGAGAGAAAAAGGCACAAGGGTTACTTTTAGAGGTCTCTGGATCTCTTTGGGACAAAACGGCACCTGCCCCAATTTCAGAGGCATCAACCTCCACCTGAAATGGTAGAGAAACATCAGGCTGCCGTAGAACAGGAGCAGAAGTGAATCTCTGCTTAAGTTCCTGAAATGCAGAGATTGCCTCAGGAGGCCAATTCACCACATCAGAACCCTTCTTGGTCAAATCAGTTAATGGTTTAACAATAACAGAGAAATTACCAATAAATTTACGATAAAAATTGGCAAAACCCAAGAATCTTTGAAGAGACTTTAATGAAGTAGGTTGGACCCAATCACAGATAGCCTGAACTTTGACCGGGTCCATTTCAATAACAGATGGGGACAAAATGAATCCCAGAAATGAGATCCTCTGAACGCCAAAAAGACACTTTGATCCCTTTACATACAGAGCATTCTCTCTCAAAATCTGGAACACAGTCCGAACATGTTTTACATGAGAGTCCCAATCATTGGAAAAAATCAAGATATCATCCAAATAAACAATCAGAAATTTATCCACAAAATCCCTGAAAATGTCATTCATGAAGGACTGGAAGACAGAAGGAGCATTAGTGAGCCCAAAGGGCATCACAAGGTACTCAAAATGCCCTTCAGGGGTATTAAATGCCGTCTTCAATTCATCCCCGTGTTAATGCGAATAAGGTTATATCCCCCCTGAGGTCCAGCTTGGTAAACCAAGTAGCGTTTTTCACCCTGGAAAACAGATCAGAGATCAAGGGTAACGGATATTGATATTTCACAGTAATATTGTTCAAGAGACGATAATCAATACACGGCCTTAATGAACCATCCTTTTTGGCCACAAAGAAAAAACCGGCACCTAAGGGTGAAGAGGATGGTCTGATATGACCCTTCTCCAATGACTCCTTGATATAAGACCGCATAGCGTCATGTTCAGGTACAGACAAGTTAAAAAGGCGACCTTTAGGGAATTTACTCCAGGCACTAATTCAATAGCGCAGTCATAGCTCCTATGGGGAGGTAAGGATGCAGATTTACTTTCGCTAAACACATCAGAAAAATCAATCAAAAAGTCAGGAACATCCTGAGCCTGGGGGGAGGCAGAAAAAACAGGAGTGTTAGTATTAACACATTGGCAGCCCCAACTGGTAACAGACACAGATTTCCAATCCAAAACAGGATTATGAGACTGTAACCAAGGGAAACCCAGTACGATAATGTCATGCAGATTATACAGAACCAAAAATTTGCAACTCTCCTGATGATCAGGTTCTACCCTCATTATCACCTGAGTAGAGAACTGAGGTTTATTCTCAGCCAAAGGGGTAGAATCGATCCCCAGTAGGGGAATAGACTTCCGTAGGGGTATCAAGGGAAACCCACAACGTTTAGCAAAATCAAAATCCATCAGGTTAATAGCTGCTCCAGAATCAACAAAAGCCTGAGCAGAAAATGAGGACAGAGAGCATATCAGGGTAACAGTTAATAAAAACTTAGTCTGAACACTACCCAAGACAACTGAGGTGCAAAACGTCTTCCCCGCTTAGGGCAGACTGAAATAGCATGAGAGGCATCACCACAGTAGAAACATAACCCATTGCGCTTTCGAAATTCATGACGCTGTCCCCAGAAACCACTCTATCACACTGCATGGATTCAGAAGCAGGTTCACAAGGCAACATTATTCCACGCATACCTTTCCGCTCACGCAAACGTCTGTCAATTTGAATCGCTAATGACATAGAATCATTGAGACCAGGGGAACAGGGAATCCCACCATAACATCCTTTACATTATCTGACAGTCCCTTCCGAAAAAGAGCTGCCAAAGCGTCGTCATTCCATTTGGTCAGGACTGCCCACCTACGGAATCTCTGACAGTATAACTCAGCGTCCTCAAGCCCCTGACTTAATGCCAAAAAAGTTTTTTCAGCTTGATCAGTGACATTAGGCTCATCGTACAATAACCCCAAAGCCTGAAAAAACGCATCAACATCACTCAAAACAGGATCCCCAGGTGTCAGGGAAAAAGCCCAATCCTGAGGGTCGCCACGCAGGAGAGAGATGACAATTTGAACCTGCTGCGCTGCGTTCCCTGAGGACTTTTTAAGGCAAAAAACAATTTACAGTTATTTTTGAAATTCAGAAACTTAGCTCGATCCCCCAAAAACAAATCTGGCATGGGAATCCTAGGTTCCACAACAGGCAACCCAGCAAGATAGGTAGCAATACTCCGAACCTCAGTGGCAAGCTGATCCACACGGCCAGACAACTGTGCAAACTCCATTGAGAAGGAAAAAAAAATCCTCCTCAGCACCCAGAGATACAGAGGGAAAAAAAAAATGCAACAAACAGAAAAAAAAAAAATCTCTGACAACTCTGACAACTTTTTTTTCTTTCCACAATATTTTTCCCTTCTGTGAGTACCATATAATTTTCAGTTGGCCGGTGATACTGTTATGATTTGGTAGCTGAGGAGAGCAGGCAAAAAAGGAAATACACCAGAGCAGTTGGAAACTATGAGATTGCAGTACCCTGACTAACCACCACAACTAGAGGCAGCCGTGGAGCGTTCCTACGTTGGTCCTAGACGCCTCGTCACAGCCTGAGAAACTAACTACACCTAAAGATAGAAAGAGGAAAGCTATCTGCCCCGGAGCAGATCCCCAAAGAACATAGAAAGCCCCCAAACATGTAATTACGGTTAGACAAGAAGAAATACTGACACAGACAGAAAATAGTATGAGCAAACGTTGGGGCCCAAACTTTACTAAATAGAAAAGGATAGGAAAGGCACTTACTGCAATCCCAAAAAACCCTGAAAAGCACCAACTCTACTAATTTCAAAAACACCTGAGATCACACGACCTCTACCACCTAAATTAGTTCTCTGGTGTAACCAAAAACAAAACAGCAGCCACTGAAAAAACTGGAAAAAGCAAATGTACAAACATCAGTGGCTGAACTGAACTGAGAGGGCAAAAGCCCCAGAGGGGACCCTGAAGGCCCCCACAGAAGTGCAGGAAAAAATGCAAAAATCAAGCACAAAAACAAAAAGAAGAAAATGTCTTATCTGTTACAGGAGATTCAGAAACGACACAGCAGGCTACAAGGAAACAGGAATCAAGGATTGAGACCAGAACAATTGATCACCGGCAACCCTGATGGGAAGGCGACTCCCTTATATAAGACCAGTCAGTAACACCTGATTCCCAATCCTCAATATCTTCACTGGACAGTCCAGTACCGTTGTAACCACAGAGGGAGCTTCTGCTCAGAACTCATTTCCAGCCTATTCACAACAGCCAGCATTCAGAGCCTGTGCTCATGATGTTTGCCGAGTATGGCCGTCTTTTATCCCATGCCGTGCTACCGATGGCTGTTTTGTGGCCTGGAGTGTGAGGATGACAGGAACTTGCTGCTGTGGGTGGAATAACACTTTGTCTCTGACAACAGTGACCGAGTTCTTCCATAGCATCCTGTAGGAAGCCGAACCAGCTGTGTGTGAGCTCGATGAAGAGCTTCAACACGACCTGAAATGTTAGGTGCTGCTGTAGGTTGGCCTACATCTCCAGGTGTCTTTGAACTCAACACGTGCTTTGTCCGCACATGTTTCCACATATTAGTGGTATTGAGGTTACTGACACTTTTACCTCTTTTACTTTTTGATTACACAGCTTGCATTTGACATAGCAAATATCATCTGCAAGTGTTCAAAAAAGGACCACGCAGTGCAAGTCCTGGGAGCGCAGTTTTGACTTTTGGAAGACAACTGCTCCGAACAGGTGCTCAAACTGGAGCTACAGGCAACCGAGTCTGCAGCCTAACTCTCCCTCCTGTTTGTACCGTTGGGGCAATGTCTTCCTCTATCTTCCTTCTATCACTAACCATTCTCTAGGCCTCTCACAGCTTTCAACCTCTGAGACACACAAGGATGGTAACACCCTTGACCTGGTCTTTGTCCGCCTCTGTTCAATCTCCCACCTAAATAACTCACCGCTTCCACTGTCTGACCACAACATTCTCTCCTTCACGCTCACAAATCCTCCACCATCCCAGCGCACTCCTACCTACCACACATTCAGAAATCTACAAGCCATTAACCCTCAGACACTTTCAGATTCCTACACTCATCACTGTCCCCAATCTCCTCTTTTTCCTGTCCTGATCTGGCTGTTCATCACTACAATGACACTCTTAGAAGCACCCTTGACCAAGTAGCGCCGCTCACCCTCAGAACTTCCAAACACACAGTAAAACAGCCCTGGCTCACATTGCAAACTCAACTTCTTCAGCGATGCTCTAGGAGTGCTGAACGCCTTTGGAGAAAAACCCGCACACCACAAGACTTCATCCACTTTAAATTCATGTTAAGAACTTATAATGCTGCCCTTCACCTCGCCAAACAGACCTACTTCACCACCCTGATCTCCTCACTAGCCAACAACCCCAAGAAACTTTTGACACTTTCACTCCCTCCTCAGGCCAAAAGCACAAGCCCCTATCACAGACATTTGTGCTGACGACCTGGCCTCCCATTTTATATAAAAAATAGATACTATCCGTCAGGAAATCTGCTCTCAACCACCAAGGGCTGTGACTCCCATCCACCCTGCTGTTCCCCTGGCTAACTTTCCACATTTGATCCCATCACAGAAGAAGAAGTCTCCAGAGTCCAGACTCCTCTCTTCCTCTCGTCCGACTACATGCACTACCGACCCCATTCCCTCACATCTCCTCCAGTCTCTCTCTCCAGTTGTCACAACTCACCTAACTAAAATCTTTAATCTCTCACTCTCCTCTGGCATTTTCCCATCTGCCTTCAAACACTCCATCATTACTCCACTACTAAAGAAACCCGCTCTCGACCCTTCCTGCACAAACAACTACAGACCGGTCTCCAATCTCCCCTTCATCTCTAAACTTTTGGAGCGCCTAGTCTTCTCCCGCCTCACCCGTTACCTCTCCAATCACTCCCTCCTAGACCCTTCACAGTCCGGCTTCCGCACCCTACATTCGACCGAAACTGCACTCATCAAAGTGAGCAATGACCTTCTTACAGCAAAACGTAACGGTGACCACTCTTTGCTCATTCTTCTCGACCTTTCTGCAGCTTTCGACACGGTTGACCACCGTCTCCTACTGTCTAGGCTCCACTCACTAGGTATTAAGGACACTGTTCTCTCCTGGTTCTCCTCCTATCTTTCTGACCGCTCCTTCAGTGTTTGTTCTCTGGCTCCACGTCATCTTCTCTTCCTCTCACTGTCGGTGTACCCCAGGGCTCAGTCCTTGGCCCCCTTCTCTTCTCTCTCTACACAGCCACAATTGGAAAGACCATCAGCAGATTTTGCTTTCAGTACCATCTTTATGCTGATGACACACAACTATACACGTCATCCCCCGACCTCACCCCCGCTGTACTACAGAACGCCACCGACTGTCTGTCCGCAGTCTCCAACATCATGTCCGCTTCTGTATCTGAAACTTAACCTCTCCAAAACTGAACTTCTTCTGCTCCCGCCGTCTACTAACCTCCCTAAATTTGACATATCCCTCTCCGTGGGCGGCACCATAATAACACCCCGGCAGCAGGCTCGCTGTCTGGGTGTTATGTTTGACACCAATCTCTCCTTCACCTCCCATATACAATCTCTTGCCCGCTCTTGCCGCCTACACCTAAAGAACATCTCTAGAATCCGCCCTTTTCTCCCATGGAAACAACAAAAACCCTCACTGTAGCATTGATCCACTCCCGCCTGGACTACTGCAACACTCTATTACTTGGCCTCCCCATTACTCGACTATCCCCTCTCCAGTCCATCCTTAATGCAGCAGCCAGGGTAATCCATCTGGCTAATCGGTACTCGGACGCGTCCGCTCTTCGCCAGTCCTTACACTGGCTGCCCATTCATTATAGGATACAATTCAAAGTACTGGTTCTCACCCACAAAGCTCTCCACAGTGCAGCACCCCCCTACATCTCCTCCCTCATTTCTATCTATCGGCCTAACCGACTGCTGCGCTCTGCAAACGACTTTCGACTAACCTCTGCACTAATCCGTACCTCCCACTCCCGACTACAAGACTTCTCCCGCGCTGCGCCAATCCTCTGGAATGCTCTACCCCAAGAAATTAGGACTATCCACAATTTGCATGGTTTCAGGCGCTCCCTCAAAACACATTTGTTCAGAGCGGCCTATCACATTCACTAATCAAAGTCATTCTATGTATTCTGTGTAAGTGTGTGTGTGTCTAGCCCATTCACTATCTCCATCCCTCACTCCCTTAAGATGGCTGGACCATCATTGTAAATGCACCATTGTATATAAACACCTATACTTTGTATCTCCCCCACCTCATTGTAGATTGTAAGCTGTCACGAGCAGGGGCGACTTATTTTGCTTTAATTATTGTATTGTTAACGTTGTTACTTATGACTTGTGTTCTGAAACTGCTAAACTGTAAAGCGCTGCGGAATATGATGGCGCTATATAAATAAATTATTATTAATTATTATTATATTCCTCTGAGCTGCTCCCACCACCTTCCTGTTCCTCACGCCATGTTGGGTCTTGGACCTCATCATCTCCACTACCCTCTGTCCTGGGGAGGAGGTGGGGAAACCCAATTTAAGCGATGCATTGGCTGACATCCCAAACCCAAAAACGGTTCAATTTGTTCTTCCCCCAGCAGGGGGTACGCCGAAACCCCCTTCAAAAATGGCATTTTTTAAAAAAAACCCCCCACGGGGAAAAATTTGGGGGATGCTGTGTTCCCGGGGGGGGGCAGCAGACAGGGAAACCCCACGTCCTCTCCCCGTGAAACTCCAAGGGCCCCCAACCCGTGTTACTCCCCGCCTTCTTATTTGGTTTTAAATTTATAAAGAAAGTTGAAAAGTTATAAGGTAAGTGTGGTT